>CM065812.1:156014992-156144115 GCA_033398695.1 Orobanche coerulescens | reverse complement strand
CAAGGACAATAATAACCAGGAATCTTCAAAGATCCAAACATAATGAAAAGCAATTTCCTGAGGCAAGAGTTTGGTAAAACATTCTAAAACCGAAAGGTCAATCAAGGGAAAATAATTTATAAAACTAAGTTTAAAATGCCATCGAGAGTTTTAATAGAAACAATTTAGGATTTCAGAATCCTTCTTTCCAAAATCAATAGGGGTCATATCCCAAAGGTTTCATTTTCACAAATAAATCCAACAACAATTCACAGGGCCAGAGCTCAGCATCAAGTGTCCTCAACGACATAAAATCAACACAACATAATCACGCATAAGTATTGCCTAGACCGGGATTTGCCACAAATCCCACTCGAGGCCTCTAAGGACCCTCCCGAGCTGGCCACAATCATAAAACAAATCACGCACATACATCGCCTAAGACCGGACGAGCCACAAATCCCACTCGAGGCCTCTAAGGACCCTCCCGAGTCAATGGGAAGCAAACAAACCACAACATCTCACTTCTGGGCCGATCAATCACTTGTCGCATCCTCGCCACATGATCACATGCCATGTGCCACCGTGAGATTATCTTTGGCGCCACGGTTAGATCAATCACTTTTTGCATCCCGACCACACGATCGCATGCCATGTGTCACCGTAGTTTATCTTAAGCTTTCTCCTTACGGTCTGGATCAATCGCTTGCCGCATACTCGGCCACATGATCACATGCCATGTGCCACCGTAGCCCCGCCACATCTACAAAATCACACACATAGCGCAAGGCAACAAAGATATCCAAACAATTCACCCAGAGGCATCAAACACTAAGCAAAACACCACGCCAAACCACAATGCACCGAAATGAAGCCATATACGTACACACCCATTACCAAGCATAACATCAACACCGAACATATCCAAGGGATTCACGTAGTCGCTTACAACCCACACAATTTACAAAGCATGCACGCTTTTGAAAGTGAGCCTTTAACGAGGCTAAACTAAATTTTGAAAGTTCAAATCAAATGATCAAACAAACACATAGAGACGATCACTAATTATCATATCCATAAAATAATAATCAGATGGACAAGGTACTTGCCTCGATTAATCACAACGCGGAGAATCGACCAAGTGAGGAGACTTTGACCGACTACGAACCCACCGACTCCGCCGAACGACAACCCGCAACAATAAACTACGAACGACAACAATAACAACGAAAATGAATTCCAAAGTACGACCCAAAGCCGCTGAATTCAAGTAACAAACGACGAAGGTTCAAGGTTTCCAAAACGGCTAAGAACACGATTCGCCCCACCAAAACACGAAAACAGATTCCAAAACCGAAATATGGATATACAATCCATAGGATATGTTTAACAACATCATTTAACAACAATCGATCCATCAAAAATGGATGGAAAACGAAAATCAAGAACAAATAATCCCAAAAAGTCGATTCAAGGAAATCAAGAAATATACCTTGATTCGACGAAGAACAATGGATTAAATGATGTTAAACACAAGAATACTACTAAGATTAATCATACCCATAATGTATTAATCAATAATATGGAAACGAATCGACAAAAACGCAAAACCCCCAAAAATTTCTCAAAATATGGTTCTAGGAAATCTCACCTTGATTCACTGGATCAAAGGATGATATAGATGATCAATCAATTATATGAACTCAAGAACTTCGTGGATTTGTTGTTCAACAACATGGCTTCAAGATCCCCAAGGCTCCACTGCGCAAGAGAAAGAGAGAAATGGGAAAATGACCGAAATCGATCAAGTCAATACATTTATATCGGGTGCGCTCAGCGTGGCGCTAGTCGGCTTGAGCTAGCGTGCGCTATCGGCTCGGCCGCAATCCGTAAGCTCATCGCCCTACCGACTGCCAGTAAGGCGCAATTTCTTCCACTCAGAAGGCGCTACCACGGTCAGAAGGGCAAGAAAGGTTCGACAGCAGCGTGGCGCCACCGCCGATCCACCCGAGTCCGTAACCCCACCGACCCATCGCCTTTGCCGACTAGCGCAGCCTAACCTACCGTAGCGCTCGCTACCTTCCGGCCGCTACCTCCGGCCAGAGCGTACGCTTACGCTGTTCTCGCGCACCTGGCCCGTCCAAGGTTCGCAACCGTCTCGCCAGACTCCGCACCGTCCTGGGCCAGACTCCGCAACCGTCTGGCCAGACTGAATCGTCCGGCCATGCCTCGACTCACTGTGACTCGACGACTGATTATCCGAAATCGCACGGAACGAACACGACAAAATGCTCGGGCAACATCATCGACTCCAAAATGAAATACCATGCAATGCTTAATCAAGCATACCATGAAAAGGGTCAAGATGATAAATACGTAATGCGATACCCACAACTTCGGGGTAAATTACAAAATGGCCCAAATGCCCGAAAATCACGATACGTGATCGAATAACCAAACCGGTTCACAACACGCCTAACAAAGTTAAACGGACTTACGGGAAACTCAAACAAGAGTTTCAACTAGATTCGCAAGAATCGAACTCGCGCGAAAAGTCGCTAAGAAGCACTAATCAACAAAACGACACCGAAACGAACTCGATGTCAAAAAGTGTAGCATTAATCATTCTCGCATGATGAAACGGCCATGAGCGAAGTCGCCAAACTAGACTTCCGCCAAAAAGAAATTATCGAAATCGAATTCGCGTATTACATTCTACCTCTATAAAAGAAGTTTCGCTCCGAAACTTAAAACAAGTAGGGAGAAGCAATATACCACCAGAATATTTCAATTAGATACACAAGAATGCGTAAGTAACGCCCAACGGCGAAACGCTACAAACAACGCAAAGGAATATACTTGGTGAAACACGCCCACGACGACCAACACAATGTCACCCTTAGGATATAATAAAACCAACATGTGACAAGCGCCATCAAACAGATAATACAACCAAGTCGATTATCCGAACAATCACAAAACACAAAGCACCCATTACAAGGAAACGCGCACAATCAAGAAAATAGAAATAAACACACAAACGATCCACAAGGACAATCACAAACAATCTTGACTACGCCGAAATCCTCAAAACCACAATAGCATCTACGTGTCCTTTCTGAGCAGGACGCAACCTCGATCCCCCAAACTCTCGCTACCATCTCGCATCAGACGCTCGCGACCATCCGCCACACCTGAAACAACAAACTAACGGTGAACGACAATTCTTCGTGGTACGAGATCAGGGAAAAATAATCAGACAACCCTAATCGAACAACAATGATCGATCAACAACGACTGAACAACAACGATATAACAACAACGATCGAACAACAACGATCAGATAACAATGATTGAACAACAACAGTCGAAAAATAACTCCGAAGTTCACAATTCAACTCAAGACATTAAAAGAGCTGGTAGAAACTGGAAGATATTACTTTCGAACAAGGTTCACAAGAATCAAACCGAACTCATAAAAGTCACAACGATAAATAGATCGATCCGAAACAAGGTCACAACCTATTCGAACGATGAAACCAAATACGTAACAAGTTCTAAAGTATCAATAAACACGAGCGAGTCGATAGACTTGAGTAAGAGGAAATGCAAAAGTCCAAAAATAATACTTGTATTACATTCGACCTCTTATAAAAGAAGGTCGTCCCCACAACTCCCAACAATGGAAATAAGGCAACAACACAAAAGCAACCGACAGAAAATCTCCCATGGGCCTCTCAGAGCCGATCCTCGATATCTCGTGGCCGGGCGCCAACTCCGAAAGTCTTGTAGCCAATTCGCAAAATCAATTACGTGTCCTCAAGTCCGCACTTGAAATGCACACGACGAGAAGGACACCGCACGACATTCCCCAGACATCACTTGAAATGCTCTCGGCCATACCGAAAATACGTATGCTAGATACAATGGAACATAACACCGCAAAACAACATACCGAGATGCCAACTCAAAGATAACATATCAACGCATAAAAACCACAACAACAACGGCATCGCTCGACGATTACAACGGCCCGAATGATAGCCAAGACACAATCACAAACATCATGAAACAACCACCCATATGCATAAATGCACAAAAATCCTAGCCTTAATAACTCACACTGCGGCAACACACAAATCACCACGAGGCGATAAACAAGAACACCAGCTCACACCTCTCACAGAGGGCTAGTACAACAAATGCGTGGCAACACCTCGACGTTCATGCCACCAATTCGATCATACTCTGAGCAAACATCATAACGACAACGCGAACATCATACATACATACCCACCAAACGGAATGGATAGGTTTTAAAACGAAACATCCTTTTAAAAATAATTTAGAAAACACCGGTTGATCTTGAGTATCACCTTCCAAAAAAAAAGTACAAACTTGAAACATCGTTATCGAGACTTTCGAGAACCATTTCGCATTTGATAAAAATGAGGACACTTTCTTTTAGTGAAAACTTTCAGAATATTCGACCTCTGTCTAAGTAAAAGTGTTTCTAAAAACTCGAAAATATCTCAAAACATTTTGGTCCTCGAGGTAGAAGAATTTTGAAACATATCATGGCACTCGATGTACCACGAGAAAATAATTCATTTTAAAAGTACGCCTCAAATTTATTTTCTAAGATACTCAAGGTTTTCAAAGATAATTCAATGGGCTAGAATGCCCAAAAATTTCGTAATTACACGGAACATTATAGCGCCGTGGTCCCGCGCCGAACCCACTGTGACTAAAAACCATTTACAAAATGCCAAAAAGGCCGACGACAAGAATATTTCAAAACTCACAAAAGCCATTTACAAAATACTAAATACCGTCATAAGAATTTCACAAAACGATCAAGGCGATAATGCCAAAACTCGCTTAAGGGAATCACAAATAAAACACAACAGAAATACCGAAAGCCATTACTAAAGAACTCACACAATGGATAAAAGAAATACACCCAACATGCACAATCTAGCAACACTACTCCTCATATGAACGAAATATGAGAGTCAAATAACCACATATCACGAAATCAAAATCCATAAGAGGACTCCACAATTAACTCATAATCATACCTCGTAACTCGCATCGACGAGGCACAAACACAAAGAAGGGAGACTTACACACAGTCGCACGAAGATGATGATCGCCCACGATACTAATCACGACCAACAACCTCACGACGCTGGCCGCGACACGATTCAATGCATAAATTCCGACGAGACAAAACTCAACAGACACCACTAAACCCGACACCCTAGGTTTTCACAACCTAAGCTCCGATACCATTTCAGAATAACCCCAATCCGCTCGTGTGGATATTACATGGTAACAACATCGAACATCTCAACAATGCCTTTAAGGCTAAAATGACTCAGTAGACCGATTTGGTCTTTCAATAAATACATACAACTCAAACACATTACATGCCCATGCAGGGGTCGAATACAACACACTCCGCATAACGGAAGGAAATATCATAATGAAATAAAATACAACTAAACCAATACGATAATGTACGGGTCCTCATGTGATTAGTATCGATCATCTTTCATCATTCATCGTGCCGACCCTGTGTTATGCTCCCAAACCTGAATGCAAAAACAGACATCCACCCCCCGAATACTCGGGGGTTAGCAAAACTCCACTATTTTGATAGTGCAAGTACAAAGTGCAAATACGAGCCATACAATACAAGTTCCAAGGACAATAATAACCAGGAATCCTCAAAGATCCAAACGTAACGAAAAGCACTTCCCGAGGCAAGAGTTTGGTAAAACATTCTAAAACCGAAAGGTCACAAATCAAGGGAAAACAATTTATAAAACGGTTGAAAATTCCATCAAGAGTTTTAATAGAAAACAATTTAGATTTCGTAATCCTTCTCTTCCAAAATCAACAGGGTCACAACCCAAATGTTTCATTTTCACAAATAAATCCAACAACAATTGACTGGCTAGAGCCCGCATCAAGTGTCCTCAACAGATATAAAATCAACACAACATAATCACGCACAAGTATTACCTAGACCGGACGAAGCCACAAATCCCACTCGAGGCCTCTAAGGACCTTCCCGAGCCGCCACAATCATAAAACAAATCACGCACATGCATCGCCAGACCGCACGGCCACAAATCCCACTCGAGGCCTCATGACCCTCCCGAGTCAAGAAGCTAAACAAACCACAACATCTCACTTCTGGATCAATCACTTGTCGCATCCTCGCCACATGATCACATGCCATGTGCCACCGTAGATTATCTTTGGCGCCACTATTGATCAATCACTTGTTGTATCTCGACTACATGATCGCATGCCATGTGTCACCGTAGTTTATCTTAGGCTCTCACGGTTGATCAATCGCTTGTTGCATCCTCGGCCACATGATCACATGCCATGTGCCATCGTAGCCCCGCCTACATCCACACAATCACACATAGCACAAGGCAACAAAGATATCCAAACAATTCACCCAGGCATCAAACACTAAGCAAAACACCACGTCAAACCACAATGCACCGAAATGAAGCCATATACGTACACACGCATTACCAAGCATAACATCAACACCGAATATATCCAAAGGATTCACGTAGTCGCCACAACCCACACAATTTACAAAGCACGCGCGTTTTGAAAGTGAGCCTTTAACGAGGCTAAACCGAATCTTTGAAAGTTCAAATCAAATGATCAAACAAACACATAGAGACGATCACTAATTATCATATCCACAAAACAAGAATCAGATGGACAAGGTACTTGCCTCGATTAATCACAACGCGGAGAATCGACCGAAGTGAGGAGACTCTGACCGACTACTTAACCCGCCGACTCGCCGAACGACAACCAAAGAACAATAAACTACGAACGACAACAATAACAACGAAAATGAATTCCAAAGTAAGACCCAAAGCCGTTGAATTCAAGTAACAAACGATGAAGGTTCAAGGGTTACCCCCTAAACGGCCAAGAACACGATTCGTCCCACAAACACGAAACGGAATTCCAAACCGAAATATGGATATACAATCCATAGATATGTTTAACAACATCATTTAACAACAATTGATCCATCAAAATGGATGGAAAACGAAATCAAGAACAAATCCCCCAAAAAGTCGATTCGAAGGAAATCAAGAAATATACCTTGATTCGACGAAGAACAATGGATTAAATGATGGTAAATACAAGAATACAACTAAGATTAATCATACCCATCATGGATTAATCAATAATATGGAACGAATCGACAAAAACGCAAAAGCCAAAATTTCTCAAAATAGGGTTCTAGGAAATCTCACCTTGATTTGGTGGATCAAAGGATGATATAGATGATCAATCAATGATATGAACTCAAGAACTTCGTGGATTTGTTGTTCAACAACATGGCTTCAAGATCCCCAAGGCTCCACTCGCTAAGAGAAAGAGAGAATTGGGAAAATGACCAAAATCGGATCGTCTCACATTTATATCGGGTGCAAATTAGCAGGCGCTAGTCGCCGAGCTAGCGTGGCGCTATCGCCCGCCGCAATCCGTAACCTCACCGCCCTATCGACTCGCCAGAAGCGTATGCACTTTTCCGGCCAGAAGCGCGCTACTCACGGCCATAAGATGCGCAGCGCTCCGACAAGAGCGGCACTACATGCCGATCCACCCGAGTCCGTAACCCCACCGCCTATCGCCGGCCGACTAGCGCGCAGCCTAACTTGGCCGAAGGCAGCGCTACCTTTCCGGCCGAAGCGCGCGCTACCTTCCGCCGTAGTGTGCGCCACGCCGGTTTGCCGCACCTGTCCGGCCAAAGGCCTGCAACCGTCTGGCCCAGAGCCGCAACCGTCCGGCCAGACCTGCAACCGTCCGGCCAGACTAAACCGTCTGGCCAAAGGCTCGACCACCAGACTCGACGACTCGATTATCCGAAATCACACTAACGAACACGACAAAACGCTTGGGAAACATCATCGACCCAAATGAAATACCATGCAACAGCTTAATCACACGCGACCATGAAAATGGTCAAGACGACAATTACGAATGCGATACCCAAAACTTTGGTAAATTACAAAATGGCCCAAAACGCCCGAAAATCACGATACATGATCGAATAACCAAACCGGTGCACAACACGCCTAACAAAGTTAAACGGACTTACAGAAACTCAAACAAGAGTTTCGAACGAGATTCGCAAGATTCAACTCAAGTGCGGAAAAGTCGCTAAGAAGCACTAATCAACAAAACGACACCGAAACGAACTCGATGTCAAAAAGTGTAGAATTAATCATTCTCGTAATGACGAAACGGCCATGATCGAGTCATCAAACGGACTTCCGCTGAAAAAGAAATTACCGAAATCAAAATTGCGTATTACATGTACGATGAACTTGTCACTTCCTTCTCATTTTCGGGCCCAAATTGTTCCTGGTTCCTTCCAAATGCAATGCATTCACTCGCAAATGGGTTCTCGGTCCCCGTATAAACTTCTTTTTCTTAGAATCTTTGGCTCTCTACAAAACAAAATTTAAGTTTCGTATTAGTGCAATTCATAAAATTCATATATCAATTCCGAAAGTTGGTCGGGTTTTCCTATATTTAGGTCAAACTCAAGGGTACTTTATTATTAACCCTTATTTTGTCTCTTTCTCTCTATCTATATGCTCTAAATAAAATAAAGGTATGGGTTAAATACAAAAATCTATATGTGGGTATCGCTCATTACAATAAAAACAAATATTCTTCTCAAATTACAAAAACCTCGATATTTTCTTGTAACTTACAAAATTGCCCCGTGTTTTTCGAATTTGGAGAGACAAGTGGGTTTCCCGGGTAGTTTACTTTTGTAGTTGTCCTTAAACAAAATGGTAAAGAATGTTAATACGCTACAAGTTTACAAGAAAAATAAGGAATAAGTATAACACATATTTGCGATCAGATTTTCGATTGCTTGTTATTTGCCCCCACACTTTGATTTTATTTATTCTCTAGGAAGTAAAGTGCAGGGGGAAAATGACAAAAATGTGAAAGTGCAGGGGGAAACATGCATTATTCCAAAAAGAATCCAAAAACTAAGAAGAACATAAGAAAGGCGAATTGATGCATACATCACCCCTGCTCCCATAGTTAACTTAGCCAAAAACATGATATAAATGTCATATGTGTCCTACCAAAAGCCAAGTGCATGATCCGCTTGTAATGCCCGGCTGATTCACTATTATCATTCAAGAATTGTCACTGTAAATTTTTTCACTCAAGAATAATCATTCATCACCATATTCATTCAATCGTGTTCACCTTTCTGTACTTTGGAATCGCATATCGCTTGTTATTCGTCATTTATCACTAGTTGAGATCGAGCCGAGATTATTATTATCATCATCATTATCATATTTGGTATTCATTGAGAGGTAGCGCACGCTATATATTCTTGTTAGCGCGCTAATGGGATGAAGGCAAAGACGTTATGGTTCGCAGACAGCGCACGCTAGTGCAAGTGAGGCGCATACCCGTAAGGTACCGGGCTGATTTGGGAAATTCAGAGCGCACGCCACGAGTGATAAGTAGCGACGCTAATTGTGCCGCTAACGCATGCTAAGTCATATTAGTAACGCACGCTAACACGAGCAAGGCAGAGGATGAGGTCATGGATTTCGCCGAGTATCGACATCGCTAGCGATGCTAACATTCGGGATTAACGACGCTTATCGCAGAAGGTGTTAGCGCACGCTACCAAGTTCGTGAGCACACGCTAACGAGACAAATAACTCACTGACTACCCAAAGAAACCGGGCGACGCTAAACATCAGACATAGCGTGTGCTAAGCCGATTACTATAAATGGGACAACTTCGATCCAATCGCCATTTTTCATTTTCTCCTCCTCCTTTCACTCGCTTTTGGGCGATTTCGATGTTTTGGAGAGATCTTTCGAGCCGCATTCACCTATCATCATCTTCAAGCTCCTAAGTTAGATTAATCATTATTTAACTCGCCATCACTCTAAATCAAGGTAATTTTTCATCAAGCTTCAATTTCGGATTTCAAGGTTTTATTCCCGATCTCTTTGAGTTAGCTTGCTTCTATGTTGGAATATATTAGATATGGATTATCTATCTTGAATACTTGTATTCTTACGGATTCATTGATGTAATTTTTGGAATTTCAATCATTGAGGAATTTTTCAAGAACACCTTGGTGTTGACTTTGGAATTTTGGGGGTTTCACTAGATGTTGAAATCCCGATTTAAGTATTCTTATCAAGTTATTGATAGTATTCATGAGGTTTTGTTGATTGAATCATCCATTGAGGTTGGTTTTGATATAATTGAGTTTTGTTGTAAACAATTGGAGATTGTTTACAACGTGTTTGTTTAAATGCCCCAATGAGTTTCGGGTAGGTTGTTTCACTTTCGAGTTGGTTGTGATCATGCTTGATTCGTATATTGAGCGAATTGTTGGTATTTGTATTGTTCAAGGTTGTCCGAGCGCCGATATTCTTCAAGGACGCTGATCGTGGAAGGACTTTCGCCTTCTATTGAGGCAAGTTTTATACTTGTACTAGTCAATGAGACTAATGTTATCATATATGTGTATGAATGTGTTGTATCATTCCGAGACTTAGTCTCTTCATAAGTTCATCAATATTAGGGATCGCTCGATACGATACTCTTCGCAATTATGCCAAATGTTTATTATCAATCATTAATGGCCGGTTCAAGGCATCGATACTCGTTGTTAATGTTATTGTCGATCACGGCTCATGTATCGATGTATCGATTGTTGTTGTTGATATTAATGTCGATTTAAGACGTCGTTGTAATCATAGCTATTAATGTTGGAGTTTTGTCCTTGATGTTGTTTTGGCCGATTGAAGGCATTGACGTATTAATTTCTCATCTTCGTCGTTGGTAACCGATTAAAGGTGCCGAGGCACTATCAGATCATTGTCATCGATCGTCGCTCTAAGGCACTCGAGGTACTCAATCACTCATCAGATCATTGTCATCGATCGACATTCTAAGGCAATCGAGGTACTCAATCACTCATCAGATCATTGTCATCGATCGCCGCTCTAAGGCCATCGAGGTACTCAATCACTCATTGTATCATTGTTATCGCTTCGCCGCTCTAAGGCAATCGAGGTACTCAATCACTCAAGAATTGAGGAACTCTATCCCGAGAGAAGCTCTAGCAAAATGTATAAAGATTTGAAACAATATTATTAGTGGGGAATATGAAACATGAGGTTGCAGAGTTCGCTTCAAATTGTTTAACTCACAACAGTGAAGATCGAACATCAGCGACTGCCAGAATGTAAACCACTCCCGATTCCCGAGTGGAAATGGGAGTACATATCAATGGATTTTATCACTAGCTTGCCATGAGTCGACGAGGGATGAATACAATTTGGGTGATTGTGGATCGTCCGACCAAATCAGCCCACTTCTGAGATCAAAGACTCTTGGGGACCCGAAAGATTGTCCCACTGCTTATTAAAGAGATTGTAAGGTCGCATGGTACTCCCAAGAGTATTGTGTCGATCGTGATGGACGATTCGCTTCACACTTTTGGAAAGCAGCTCATCATGCAATGGGTACACAATTGAACTTCAAGACAAGATTTCATCCGCAGCATGATGGTCGACCGAGAGGACTATCCAAACCCTAGAGGATATGCCGAGGGCGTGTGCTCTTGATCGAAGGATGAATGGGAGACTCAACCGCCTTTGGTGGAATTCACTTACAATAACAATTGGCACACTTCGATTCGGATGGCACCTTATGAAGCATTGTATGGCCGCCATTGTAAATCTCCTTTGTGTTGGGATGATCCATCCGAATCCTTGGGTACGGAACCCGATATGTTGCTCGCACTCGCGAGAAGATTACTCGATTAGGAGTCATTTATTAACGACTGTAACCGCCGTAAGTCTTATGCGTATAATCGTCGACGACCACTTGAGTTCGAGGTAGGCGACCATGTGCTAATGAAGGTATTCATGTGAGGAAATCCTCACACTATGCCGCAAGTGCACGGTGTCAACAAGTAATGAAGTGATAAGTAAAGTATCGTTCCCTCAAGGACTGATTTCACTAAGTACCAAAATATAGTCAACTCACAATTTTATTTGAAGAACAATTATACGGAATTTATACCTAAACTAATTGCAGAAAATTAAATAGAAAATAAATATACTAATAATAAGGTTGTAGGATTATGATTTTCACCTTAAACAATCAGGAATGATATTTATTCAATTCAATTCACTTTTATTCAATTGCTTGTAAGCCAGGAATTCCTAAATTATTCTAAAGCCTTTCCCAAGGTCGATAGAAAATACTACGAATTATTAACTCGATATATCCATATTCGAATTATATAATTAATAGCTAAAATAGTTCAAGAATTCCCACAATAAATAAGCTCACAATTCCCATGAGTATATCCCTATCTCACGAGAATTATGATTCGTCTCACAAGAACTATGCCTAAATTTCATCTCCGAATCCATAAAGACATTCAAAACAATTCAACTGCTGCATAATTAAAAAGCATTAAGAACAGTAAGAAGAATCCAACTCAATAGTATAATGAATGAATTGAAATAATAATAAATAAATCAAACCGTCATGAAATCGGCTACAATCACAATCCTACTCAAACAAATCTAGAAACTAAGATGCGGAAAATTAAGAAAACCGTAGGATCCGTGGTCTTGTCGTCGCCCCACAAATTTCTCCTTGTGTGCTTCTCTTTATCTATCGATGATCTTCCCGATCTGATGATGAATCCCCTTTTCTTCAGCCCTTCAATGCTTATTTATAGTCATCATCACCTCCAAAATGCGTCCGTGTGATTAGGTCGAGAACAGCTCCAAAACGGCCCAAAACCGCGCAGAACACACCAAAACCGCCCCGTGGGCCGCGGCTCACTTAATCAGGCCGCGACTCACGGTGCTCGCCGCCTATGCCTCGGCGCGACATTTTCCTTCCGGGCCGCGACCACTTATGCCGTGCCGCGGCTCGTAGTACGCTTTGCTCGACTCGCCGGTTGTCTTCGTGTGCCGCGGCTCACTTGGTTTGTGCCGCGCTCATGACCAAAACTCATTGCTACTGCTTTTCATCAAGCTGATTTCCGAATCGCGATTTCGCAAAACATATAAGAATAGTGCATTAAAATCTCATTTATGCTGATTTAGGCTCAAAATGGATACAAAATAATGATAAATAAGCGCATAAAAAATACGCCTAACAGTATCCCCTACTCGTGGGCGAGATATATTGGACCGTTTGAGGTTTTGGAACGAGTGGGCGATCTAGCCTATCGTTTGGCGTTGCCACCAGCTCTGAGTTGGATTAATAACATATTCCATGTCTCCCAGTTGAGGAAATACGTTGTCGATCCGAGTCATATACTTCAGTTCGATGAGATCGAGATAGCAGAGGATCATACTTACGAAGAACGTCCCGTTCAGATACTTGAAAGGAGGATCAAACAGTTACGGAACAAGACGATTCACCTACCAAAGTTCAAAGGGTCACGACATGGTATCAAGGAGGCCATGTGGGAGACGGAGGACAGCATGCTTGAGAGGTATCCCGAATTGTTTACCCCTTAGTTTCGGGGATGAAACTCCTTTTAATGGGCGGATATGTAATATCCGACGAAATTTATTACCGCTGTTGTATTTCTCGGTTAACCCAATACCATTGTGTACTAATGTGTGAATGCTTGTTGATGTTAGAATATATCATAATTGGCTTGAATATAACTGCCGTTGGCATTGTGATCCAATCCTTGTCATTGTGTAGATTGTTACATTTTCTGAGTAGGCAATCATATGTTTAACATACGCTAAGTTTTAAGCTTAACGTACGCTATATTGCTGCATTTACGCATCTAAGGAAGTATCCATTACGTACGTAACCCTTGTGATCTTATATGATCACAACTTTCAAGAGGGGGCCGGTGAGATTCAATAATCGACATTTTTTTCAAGAAATTTAGTTGATTTACATTACGTATTTAATGCTTCAAGCCATAACGCATTTAATGATGTTCGTGTTTTAGTTCAAGAACCTCTGAATTAGATTACGACGTAACACGCTTGGTGTAGCGACGTAAAGATGTTAATGTACGTTATCTCTGTGTATAACGATTTAGCGAATCAGGCTGCTATAAATAGACAACTTGTGTCTTTCATTTTGCACGTCTAACCTCAATTATTCTCCCTTATAATCACCCCCCTTCCTCCGTAGTGCAATTATACCTCATTCCAACATGCATTTGAGCTTGCATCTTGCTTTGGAATTTGTTATTTGAAAGTTTGGAGTCATCATTGAAGCTTGGTGGTGTGTGCTTGGGATTTTGGTGTTTTCTTCCTCATTTCAAGTTATGTGTGTGATTCCACCTTGTAAATTCGTAGTTATGATACTAGAGATGGAGCATACTGCACCTAAAGATGAATTAAACTAGTAAATTGTAGTTAACTTTTAACAACTTAGAGATGAACTTGGTGATTAAGGGTTTTGTAATGATGAATCCGTAGTGTTTTAATTGTGATGATCATGTGTAGTAAAACCACACTCTCATTACTAGATTATTTTTATCATAAAGACTATAATAATCCTTAGTTTCATTTTAGATAGGTTGTTTGTAGAACTATCACCATTTCATTAAACCAAACACCATGCTTTAGGAGGTTTTTGAACTAAATTAACTTAGATTTTTCATCGATTGGTAGAACTCGACTTATATCAACCGAGTTTCGTAGATGATTAATTCACCTTAATGATGATTTTGTAATGATCTTATGATAAATAACTCGACTACATCGTTAATCTAACTAGGTGAACTCATAATCAATGAACATGGTAATAACATTACAATTCACAATTCGCTCAAACAATGTTAGTCGCTGAGTAACCTTCATTTTGATCAATGCTTTATGGAACATAGTTGTTTAGATTACATCTTTCAAAACATTGATAAAATTCTAATTCGCTTGAACCATACGAATAATCAAGAACATTTTGAATGATAACCAATAATGGGAACAAATTGAAGCTAGTATGACCTCTTGAAATTAGATATCGATTTGTTGAACTAGACATCGATAGTTAGGAGAATATGTTATCGAATGAATTGTACTTTACAAGGTTGTTTGCTCGAGTAATTGATATCAAATCGAGGGCCGCTCATTCATTCAATCATTCAACAAGGAAGGTTTATTCTCGCTCTCAGACGAGGCAAGTTATCTTGCTTGGTTATAATGATAATCGATTCTTGTGATGGTTATACGCTTTGTGTATATTAAACCCTTATGAAACTTGCGACTTGTGATTTGAGGTTGTTCTTGATGATATTCCGCTTTCATCGTGGATTATATTCCCTAGTTCGTCACTTTCAACCATTGATGTTGTTGATCTTATTGTCATTTCGTGAGTCCTTGATCCTTAATCGGATTTGTGATTTATCAATTTGTTGTCATGTTGCATCGTGACATATTCGAGTCATATCTCGCTCCGATCGATATTGTAAGATTTTTAGCCGGCACATATATAGTCATGCGTGAATATTTTCCGTGTTAATGTGCACACGAGACGAAGTTCGCTGAGGCTAATTAGGTACATTGTCCCACGCTTATCCCGGATTCCATATACGGGGTGGACATGTGCACCGACACATATTCGATCGGGCGCATCGTGATGTCCATCTTGGGCCATACTATTTTTGGTCGCTCATAGTCCACATTTAGTCGATGTGTTCGACATTTTGTGACGACTCGTTCATACGCCTGAGGGGTATGTTCGTTAGTCGGGGTGTTTTTCCTTGAAATCTAATATATGTGAATCGTATAATGTCTTGAGAAATCATTTAGCATGTATATCTGACCCTGTGTTGGGCAAAATACATGTGCTGTATTTTAGGTCCACGTAAAGGCAAGGCACAGGAAGATCATGGTGACGACGAAGGATTCTAAAGATACTAGTTCGGGGGCCCCAAGTTCTTCTGTTGTTTGGTCGTGTTCGAATTATGTAATGTTATTTTTCTCGCTTTATTTAAATTCTCGGGTATCAGATTGTTATTTTAGGTATAGTCCATCCCCATATGGATTATACCGGTATTTCGATCCCGTATAATAAGGTCATAGGCCATACTATCGTAAACTCCTAATCGAGTAAGTTTTATGTATTGTGGTTCGTATCACAAGTATTATGTATTTAATCTGTATTTTGGGTATAGACTGGTGGGTCCCGGTGTGGAATCCATGGCACTGTAATTGCCGCCTTTTTAAGGGTGTTACAACCGATTGGTGGGAGGCCGTTGGGCCTAAGGATCACGTTGCTTCGTGGGCGGAATTCAAGGACCTAATGGAGACTGAATATTGCCCATGGCCAGTTAGAAAAGCTCGAGTTCATGCCTTCTATGATGCTCAGCCTTGGGATATCCCTGTTTCTCAAGCTATTGCCGATTTCAACAAGGAGTTGGGCTTCGTGAAGGCCCAAGTTATTGAAGAGAGAGAGAAAATTTTCCACTTTTCCAGGCGGATAAAACCGACGATTCGGGACTACATGTCTGGGCTCGTCTGCACCACTTTGAAAGATTATCAGAGTCGAGCTCTTGCCTATGATATGTCAGTGACGGCCAGTGACGCGGTTCATGAGAGTAAGAAGCAGAGGTCTGCCAGAAATTTTTCGGGCCACAAGGGTGAAAGCTAGCAGAAATCTCCATCTGCAAACGCTCTCGCCGCGGTTCGCTCATTTCTCTCGTGAGTTCTCGGTGCTACCGCAGCTCCTGCTCGTGATATCACATGCTTTAACCGTGGCAAGTCGGGACATAAGAACCGGGAGTGTCGCCAGACGCAATGACTTGTCATACTTGTGGTCACCGCCACAAGGCTTTCTATCAGTGAGCGGGCAGATGATTCTCTGCCTGACTTATTTTCCAAAGACTAAGGGAACCGAGCATGAACCAGTGGTTCTTTGCTCCACGCCTCCACCGAGTGCCACCGGGAGAGGTCTGGTCAGCCCGCTAGAGGGGGAGCTTCCAGTCGGCCCGCCCATCCACGTATCTATGAGATGAGGAGGGCCGATGATCGAGCGACCACCGTAGCGACAGTACCGCTCGCATCCATTCCCATCCCGTCAAGGTGCTTTTGATTCGGGTGCTACACATTCATTCATATCTTTGGAGTGTGTGCGCCGCTTGAGTCTAGACTGCTTGTCGCCTTGCGAGCCTTTCATCGTTAAACTTCCTAGTGGTGATAGAATCGCTAGCGATCGAGAGGTCCGAGACTGCTCAGATCTATTTGTGAGAGGGCTTGGCTCTCTAATCTTATTGTCGTTAGTATCGAGGGTGAGGATTTGATTCTCGGGATGATTAGCTCGAGCGCATGGTGCAATCATGAACTACCGCATGAGGATCATCACCATGCTAGCCGAGGATGGCACCGAGCACTCTTTCGTGGGGCGAAAGAGAAACCAGAAGTTCGTAATTAACGCCTTGAAGGCGATGAGGCTCCTGCAGAAGGGATGTACTGTTATTGGTGCTATGCCTTGAAGGCGGAGGATAGTGTAGTCAAGCTTTCATCGATTCCACTGCTAGCAAGTTTCCGATGTTTTTCCCGATGAGATATCAAGGGTTGCCACTGACCGTGAGGTCGAGTTCGCTATAGAGTTATAGTCGGGTGCAAATGATTTCAAAGGTGCCGTATCATATGGCACCTTCAAAGATGTCCGAGTTGAAGAAGCAGCTGAGTGCGCTTCGAGTCGGGATATATTCAACCGAGCGCCGCCTTGGGGCGCACCGGTCCTGCTTAGAAGAAAAGGATGGTTCACTACGCTTGTGTATCTACTATCGTGAGCTAAACAAGGTGACCATCAAGAACAAGTATCCCTTTCCGAGGATTGATGACTTGTTCGATCACCTGCAGGAGTTGCAGATTCTCAAGATCTACTTAAGATCGGGTATTATCACTTCGGTGAAGGAGTTCGACGCCCAAAACAAATTTTCTGATGAGATACATACATTACGAAGTTTGTAGGTTATGCTCTTCAAGTTAACTAACGCACCACCGTGTTCATGCAGCTTGATGAGCAAGGTATTTATCGAGTATTCGATAAGTGTGTCGTCTTCATTGATGATATCCTTATCTATTCGAGGAATGAGGAAGAATATGCCCATCATCTACGTGTGGTGTTATACATTTTGAGGACTGAGCGACTCTATGCAAAGTTCTCGAAATGCGAGTTCTAGCTGAAGGAAGTGATGGTTTTGGGTCACGCGATTTCAGCCGACGGGGTCCGTGTGGATCCAAACAAGATTGAGGCCGTGCTAGATTGGGCACCGCCCAAGAATGTCAAGGAGGTCCGTAGTTTCTTGGGTTTAGCTGGCTACTACCGTAGGTTCGTCGAGGGGTTCTCAAAACTAGCTCGTCCACTTACACAGCTTGTTCCGTAATCCGAGACATCTGCCTCGAATGACGGGAGGCAATGAGTTTGAGGAGCTAAAGAGGCATTTGACTTCAGCCCCGATTTTGGCGTTGCCATATGGCAACGAGGGTTTTGACGCTTATAGCGATGCTTCGGGTCGTGGTCTTTGCATATTGATGCAAAGACGACAAGACTATTGCTTTCAGATCGAGACAGCTTGAGGCCAGATGAGCTTAACTACCCTACTCACGATTTGGAGTTGGCGGTAGTTGTTTTCGCGCCAAGATTTGGCTACTATATATTTGGCTCTACAGTCGATTTTTACCGATCATAAAAGTCTCAAATACATATTTACTCACGGGAGTTGAATATGAGGCAGAGGAGGTGGTTAGAGTTGATTAAGGATTATGACCATGAAATCCTTTATCATCCGGGCAAGGCGAACGCCGTGGCCGATGCCTTGAGTCGAAACCTGCCGCGCTGCGGACGCTTGAGATCCTTACATCTCAACCTCGAGCTTCAACGGGTTTTGATCGGGTTCGATGTTGAGGTTTTGCTGCCTGAGCCGTCAGCAACTTTGCGCTTTAGAGATTTCGCTGCCTCGATCGAAAAATTAAATTGAAGCAATTGGGATCCAATGATTTCTCAAATCCGAGAGAATGTCCTTAAAGGAAAGTCTACCGGGTTTGTGATTCATGAAGATGGTGTACCGAGATTCCAGAGTCGGCCTGCTTGCCGAACGACTGGAATCGAGGCAGGTATTTTGCGTGAGGCCCATGCTACGCCTTACTCGATTCATCCTGGTTCGAGTGACAGGTACAAGGATATGAGGCAGACCTTTTGGGGGAATGATATGAAAGAGGAGGTCGCACGGTTTGTAGCGAGATGTTTGACTTGTCAGCAGGTCAAAATCGAACATCGACCGGCCGGGTTTATTGCGCCGCCTGCTTCGGAATGGAAATGGGAAGATATTTTGATGGACTTCATCACGAGTTTGCCGAGATCGAGGTCGGGCATGAATATGGTTTGGGTGATTGTTGATCGTCTGACCAAGTCGGCACATTTTCTGGGAATCAAGGATACTTGGGCGGCCCGGAGAGGTTGGGTCGTGTGTTTATTGCGCAGATTGTGAGGCTTCACGGTACTCCGAAGTCTATTTTTCGGATCGTTATGGCCATTTTATATCGCACTTTTGGTAGGCGGTGCATAGGGCGTTGGGTACTCGTTTGCGTCTGAGTACTTCTTTTCTTCCTCAGTCAGATGGACAGTCGGAGCGCACTATCCAGACATTTAAGGATATGTTGCGTGCTTATGCTCTCGATCGAGCAAAGATTAGGAGGAACACTTGCCGTTGATCGAATTCACGACAACAATAGTTGGCACGCGCCGATTCGAATGGCACCGTATGAGGTGCTTTATGGGTGGCGTTGTCGATCGCCGATTTGTTGAATGAGGCGTCCGATTTGGTCGGGACCGAACCGGATATCGCTTTAGAGACGAGACGGAAGGTAGAATTGATTCGGGAGAGAATGTTGACTGCTCAGAGCCGACAGAAGTCATATGCCGACGTCCGTGGTCGACCTTTAGAATTCGAGGTGGGAGACCATGTTTTGATAAAGGTGTCGCCGACGAGAGGAGTTTTCCGTAGGGAAGAAAGGGAAGTTGAGTCCAAGATTTATTGGACCTTTCGAGATTCTCGAGAGAGTCGGCGAATTGGCTTACCATTTGGCGTTGCCCCCGGCCTTGAGCCATGTTCATAGCATTTTCCATGTTTCCCAACTGAGGAAATATGTCCCGAATCCTAGTCATGTCATCGATTATGGTGAGATCGATATTGCCGAGGATATTACTTTCTAGGAACGTCCCTTGAAGATCTTAGAGCACCGTGAGAAGCGACTGAGGCATAAGACCATCCCTTTGGTCAAAGTGCAGTGGTCGAGACATGGTGTCGAGGAGGCAACTTGGGAAATCGAGGATAGCATGCATGCTAAGTACCCCGAGTTGTTTGTTTCTTAAGTTTCAGGACGGAACTTATTTTTAGAGGGGTAGAATGTAATATCCGTATTTTCTTTTCCCAGTATTTTTATTTTCGGTGTATTTCTCGTTTATAGCGACCCTCGTGTAACCGTCTTGATTTTGGAGAATATTTCTTTCGAGACTTTTTGTCATCCAGTTCTATGTTTATTGGTTCTTCCATCGCTTATTGATCTGATTCTCGTAATTGTTGTTCGAATCGCCGTCGGGTTGCCGTAAATCTATTGTTTGTTATTATGCGTATTGTGATGTTCCGTTTGATGCTTCAGTCGTGTTTCGGTGTTTAGGACCGTTGTTATCCTGTGCCTAGCGTACGCTAATATTGTTGTATAGCGCACGCTAAGCATCCTTCAGTAGCGCATGCTACGCTTGTTGGTAGCGCGCGCTAGCGAATTGAGCCCTGGCAGTGGTAGTGAGCCTGTTTATGGTCTCTGTCCTCTGGACTAATAGATTAGCGCACGCTACATTTGTCTAGCGCACGTTTTCGTTGAGGACTACTGCACGCTAGGTGTCCAGTAGCGCGCGCTAACACGACAGTCCAGTACTGGACAGTTTACTTCTGGACTCGGTCAGATGCCCAGGTAGCACACGCTATAGCCCGATAACGCGCGCTACCGAGATGCTGTTAGCACACGCTAAATTGTGGTAGCGCACGCTAACGGTCTAGAACCGTAAATTCTAGACTGTAATGGGTAGCGCACGCTAACCGTTAACCATTAGCGCGCGCTAAGCCGTGTGGCTATAAATACCCGAGAGTTGACCTTAGACGCGTCTATTCCTCATTTTCACCTCCTTACCCTGCGGCTTTGGCGATCTTGGGCGATTTCTTGGCGATCTATTCTTCCAATCACCTCAACCATCATCTTCTTTGAGTTCATGGGGGATATTAACAACACCAACACGGATCCTTCATCCTAATCCAAGGTAAATCTTCCAGAACCCTATTTTTGGGGATATTTCGGGGTTTTCGAGTTTTTGTTCGATTCGTTCCGTGTTGTTGATTAATTCATGATGAATATGATTAATGTTGTTGGTATTCTTGTTTTCCCTACGGATTCATGGTATATTTTGAGTTGTTGCGTATTCGAGAGGGTTTGGTTGTGGTCCACCACCGTTGTTGTTTTTATACGAATATACATGAATCGTAGGCGGGTTTTCGGGTGTATTCCAATTCCGTATTCGTTTAGAAATGATTGTGATTGTATTCTTCGAATCGTTAGGTTCGTGATTGTCGGTTCCTGGCGTTCGTCGGTGATTTTCCTTTCCATTCGTTACGTCGCCAATTATTCAAGGCAAGTATTCTTGGAAACCTTTATGCTTAACATAAAATGGTAATATATATTGTGTGTATGTTGCTCACCTCTGAGGGTCCGACGGGGCCTCGAGGGAATCCAATGGTATAGCCCTCGATTCACGAGTTTGATTCGCTAGCCAACTCAGAGGGTCCTTAGAGGCCTCGAGTGGGATCAATGGTATAGCCCTGCTCCCAAGGCGATGCTTGTGCGTGATTAGTTTATGATATAGCCACGGGAGGGTCCTTAGAGGCCTCGAGCGGATCAATGGTATAGCCTGCTCCCAAGGCAAATTGTTTGACTGCTTGTTTCCTAAAAGACATGTCCGGTTTTTTATTTTGAAATGAATTTGGTGCATTGTACTATGAAATGCGTAAGCGAATGGTTTGCCTTGATTACTTGTACTAGCGTAATTGCTAACTCCTCCTGGGACCCGCTTGGGGAAATTCTTGTTACGGATTTCGTGTTATGTTCGACGGATGAGCGGGCGCTAGACATTACGAGGATGCCGGTCGTGGTCGCTGACATGTGCATTTGAGACTTCTTATATACGATGTTCATTAAAAATGGTTGATGACTAAATTATAAACTTGTAGATTGTACTCGCAGATTTCAGCTTTTCCCTTCGGATTATGGTTTGTATTCGTTGAAGTTAATTATGTTTGTCGGTGTTGATTATTCTGCCGGTTGTACCAGGCGTGTTATTTCATTTTCATCCGGAGGATGTGTATGTTTACTGTGGTAAATCGTGTCTAGCCTGGTGGGTCCCATGTAGGGGCCCACGACACTGTAATATACCTCGAATATCTCAGGGGTGTTACACGTAGCATCCTCGACTCCATGTCGTGACCACTGAACCTTCGGTAGGGGAATCGTCTTGTTCCTCAATTGTTTGGTCCTCCTATCGAGTATCTGTAAGGGACGCTCCTCGTAAGAATGATCATCGCTAATTCGATCTCACAAATCAAGTATGTTGCTCGGATCAGCAACATACTTTCTCAACTAGGAGACATGAAATACATTATGGATCTGATTCAGAGCTGGTGGTAACGCTAGATGATAGGCTAGATCGCCTACACGTTCTAATATCGCAAATGGTCCAATATACCTCGGCTCAGTTTGCCTCTCTTCCCAAAACGAAAGACACCTCGAGTAGGGGACACCCTCACCAACACATGATTACCAACCTCGAAGTCAAGCGGTTGTCGACAGTTGTCTGCATACGATTTCTGTCGGCTCTTAGCCGTTAACAAATGACTCTTAATCAGGGCAATATTCTCACGAGCTGCCAACAACATATCAGGCTCAGTACCCAGAGACTCAGACAGATCGTCCCAACACAAAGGGGACCTACAACGACGGCCATATAACGCCTCATAAGGTGCCATCTGAATCAAAGCATGCCAACTGTTATTATAGGTGAATTCCACCAAAGGTAGTTGGGCTTCCCAGTCGGCATTCCAATAGAGAGCACACGCCCTCAACATATCCTCTAGAGTTTGGATAGTCCTCTCAGACTGGCCATCGGTCTGAGGATGAAATGTAGTACTGAAGTTCAAGTGCGTACGCATCGCATGATGAACTGCTTTCCAGATTGTGACACGAATTGCCCATCACGGTCTGATACGATACTCTTGGGGGTACCATGTAATCTCATAATTTCTTTAATGAACAGCTCGGCCAATCTCTCGGGACTCCACGTGTCTTTAATCTCCAAAAAGTGGGCTGATTTGGTCAGATGATCCACAATCACCCAAATCGTATCCATACCTCGACGACTGCTGGAAAGCTAGTGATTATATTCATCGATATGTCCTCCCATTTCCATTCTGGAATCGGTAGTGGTTTCAGATACCCGCGGTCACTCATGCTCAATCTTAACTTATCGACAGTCAAACATATCCAAATGAATTCGCAACTTCTCGTTTCATATTCCCCACCAATAACATTACTTCAAATCTTTATACATCTTGCTAGACCCCTGTTGAAGCACTATTGGTCGGTATTGCCGCTTGAGATAGAGTTGTAAAACTCTTTCGTACGCTAAGTGATTTTAAAATAATGTGGAAAATAAATCGATACAAGGATTTATAGAGGTTCGCCAAACGTGCCTACGCCCTCTCTCAAGATCTTTTCAATAGATGAAGATCAACCTCTACACCTCTCTTCTATTGGTCGAGGGATAACTGCTACAAACTTGTCTTCTATCACCCAAGTTAAACCGCATAATCTCTCTTCTATCGATCGACATATTACCGCTTATACATGTCTTTGTGTCGTCCAAGTTAAACCGCTTTCCTTTTCTATCGCATAAGGAATCAACCGCCTAGATTTCTATGGGTACTAGATAAACCTCACTTAGATATCGATTGCGATTCTAACAATGCCGGATCCTTGATCCTAATAACACCGAATCCAATAATATCTTTCTTTTACCTCTCGTATGTGTTGAATGTGTAAACACTCAAACTATTATAAGCACAATTACAACAACTAGAATGTATATATGAATCTCTCGATCAATATATCGAATGCTTTGCGTTGTTGTAGGATGAATACCATTTGAAGTGGTATTTATAGCATTTCTCTTCCAACTAGCCGTTAGCCTCCCGTGCCTTCTTTACGACGCATCGCACATATGTTACATACGTTAAAGCCATTACGACGTTAACTACTTTTGGTTACGACGCAACGCTCCTCACAAAACAGCCAAGAGCCTTCGCCTTTATCATTACAAAGGCTAGCCTCTTTTCCATTACGTATGTTATACGTAGTCAATATGTCCGCCGCATGTTGACCTATGCCATGACGCCATCTCCAACGCTCTTCTTGTTTGAATTCTCGATACACTTGGTTACGACGTTATCATCGTGTTGTTACGACGTTAAACTCAGCCTCTTACGTATGTTATGCTATCAATATTGCGTACGCTATCTTCCTTCGCACTGCCTTTTGCGACTTCAATTTCTTCGCTATTTTGCTTCGCTTCTTTGTTGTTTTATTTTGTTTATCGACTTAATCATCAAAACTCTATTAATGAATGTATGGAATAAAATATTCCAACACCCGGTCAATGGAGTATGGGGTAGCATGAGCCTCTCTCAGATAGAATTTCTCAACTCTTCATCTTCCCAGACACATACTCAATTCCTAAAACATATTAGTCCATCCTCGTGAATCACAAATCCTGTGGCTTTTCCTTGAGTTACTTCATCTCGAACCCGATATAAGAATGGGTCCGTAACGTGATTCGATCTAATTACATCATCATGGGACGACAAAATCTCCTGTGTGCAAAGTTGCCCCTGAACACGCTGTAACCATTCAATCTCCGGCCTCATAAGATCTAACTGCAATTCTCTTTGGGTTGTCAAGCGGCTAAGCATTTGTTCCTGCACTGTCATAATCTTTAATCAGCTCTAGCCACCTCATCTGTCTCATGTTTAGCTCCTTCTGAGTAAAAATATACTTCAAACTCTTTGATCAGTAAAAAGTGACAGGTAACTCCATATAAGTAGTGTCGCCAAAATTTCAAAGCAAATACCACGGCTGCTAACTCCAAGTCATGGGTCGGGTAATTGACTTCATAAGGTCGCAATTGTCTTGATGCATAGGCAATCAATTTCCCATTCTGCATCATTACACATCCAAGGCCCTGTCTGGATGCGTCACTATACACCACGAATCCTTCGGTCCCCTGTGGTAGGACAAAGACTGGTGCCGAAATTAATCGACTCTTGAGTTCGTTAAAACTTTGTTGACATGCCTCCACCATGTATACTTCTTATCTTTCCATAATAGATTATTCAGCGGTTGAGCAATCTTGGAGAAGCCTTCCACAAACCGTCAGTAATAACTCGCCAAATCGAGGAAACTACGAACTTTCTTCACATTTTTCTGAGGTATCCAATCCCTGATAGCCTCTGCCTTTGTGGGTCCACACTAACCCCATCAAATGATATCACATGCCCAAGAAAAGTAACTTTAGACATCCGTAACTCACATTTGGAAAATTTTCCATATAGCTATTCTCGCCTTAACGCACCGAGAATCGACGAGACGGAACTCATGTTCTTCACGGTCACGGAATAAATCAAAATTTCGCCGATGAAAACAACCACGTAATGATCCGTAAAGTCGATGAAAACTCGATTCATCCATTCCATGAACATTATCGGTGCGTTAGTCACCCAAATGGCATCACCACGAACTCATAATGCCCATAATGAGTACGAAAAGTTGTCTTAGAAATATCAACTCGCATCCTCAGCTGATGATAGCTGGATCTTAAGTCGATATTGGAAAATACAGCGGCACCTTGGAGTTGATCCAACAAATCATCAATACAAGGCAATGGATATTTATTCTTGATTGTTACCCTATTCAACTATCAGTAATCAACACATAAATGCAAGGATCCGTCTTTCTTCTGCACAAATAGCATTGGTGCTCCCCAAGGGGCGCACTGGGTCAGATATAACCCTTCTCAGTCAAATCCTCGAGCTGAATTTTCAACTCCTGCATCTCAGTTGGAGCCATGCGATACAAAGGCCTTCAAAGCGGGACGATCGGCTCTATTCAATTGTATACTCTACCTCTCGATGTGAAGGCAAGCCTTGCAAATCATCCGAAAGACATACGGGTAGTCTCGAACCACCGGAATATCGGCCGCCAGAGGTCGGTCCACCTGCCTTGGTCATGTAGCACCAATAACCAACACATCTCTGATTAAGCAGCCACCGCTTTCATTGCGTTGATGATTCTCTCGTAACGACTAGGATTATCACCCTAAAATGCACTCAAAACCATCGTTATAAGTGATGGTCACAATCCGCTTGTGGACACTAAGTATGGCATCATGATGATCTATCCAATTGATACCCAAGATCACATCATCTTTAGGTAAATCAACCATAATAAAGTCCGATAAACACTCACGGTCATTCATACGAATCGGATAGTTCTGCACTTCACGATTCCTAACGATTCTTCTACCACCGGGTAGACCAATCACATAAGCTCAACAATCGATAACATGATCTAATGGCAACCGACTCAAACAAGAAGCAGATATAAAGGTGTGTGAAGCACCAGTATAAAGAAGAACACATACAGACTGAGAGTGAATATCGAGTATACCTGCAATCATGCTAGCTTTAGAATCTTCAGCCTTCTTCATCTCGTAGATCATTGGTTTTGCAACTCCGGTACCAGCTGCACTAGCTTGACTTCCATGACCCATCTCTCTGTTTGCCCTAGTAGTCTGATGGGAGGCAAACGGAGGTGCCCGATCATGAACTGGAGCATAACAGCACCGTGTACGCCCTGCCCACCTCTGTCAAATCAAGCATGATGTCCAAGAATCCCACAAGTATGACATGAAACGACTGCTGACATTTGGAGCTGACGTGGCCCTGATCTCCAAGTTAAAACACACAATAGATGAGCTGGCCGCTCGAGAATGTGATCCTGCTGGTTTTGGCGCCATCGGTGACCGCTCAAAAAAAGTTGGTACAGATTGGGGTTTCTTGAACGCCTCGACACGCCACCTAGGTCTGATTCCTGGATCTCTTATTGTTGGACTGGGGTTGCTTTTTGGAAATCTCCTTCGCAGTAAGTTTGTATTCCAGAGCTTTCTCGATGAACTCCGGTAGAGTAGTACAGTGGTGATTAAGTAACTGCATCCTCATCCGGGGTTTCAAGCTTTTGAGAAAATACTTGATCTTATCCGCTTCCGTCCGAACAATCATCGTAGTGAACGGAAGAAGTGCCTGAAATTTTTCAGCAATCGATAAGACATCGTCCTCCTCAGATGGGTCTGGATTTAGCAATTCTGACAGGTTGGCCTCACGGAGTGGACCTGGAATGTAACGATCGAGTATGTGGTTCTTGAATTCTTCCCACGTATAAACACCATCAGCTGGTCTCACTGAAAGTCACCAAGTGTGGGCACTCTTACTAAGGTAGTAATCCTCCACGGAGATGTGATTATCTTCTGGACATTCAACCATCTCGAACAATTTCTCAAAGTGTTCGATCCAGTGCACAATATCCACAGGCTCAGAGGAGCCTTCAAAAGTCGGAGACCACTGACGAGAGATATCGCTAATGATCCGACTCACGTGTCCGCCGTGCACAGGAGATGGTGAATGAGGTACCTGTTGCTGGCCAGTAGTAGCTCTCTGCCTAGCATCCATCAATTGACCCATCTGGGTCATCTGGGCTATCATGTCCTGCATAACAACATACGGGTCGACGCGCTCGCCCTCGTGTTGCTCAGTGTGGTGTGACTGATTCTCAGTAGGTGAATCACTACTCGCTGAGCTCTGTTCTACATTAGAATGTGCATCGCTTGTGGTCTCGGGACTCGGCCCCTTCCACGGCCTCCACCCCCTCTACCACGGCCCCTCAAATTTCTTTCCATACTGAAAGAATCAAACAATAATCATAAACACATTTCATGACCGTATTTACGACCGATCAAAATTCACACTAAGTTAATAGCAACAATGAAACTACTTATTCAAGAAAACAGTTCATAATGTATTATCGGCAATGCGAGCGCCACACAAAATATCAAATCAACATCAAGTCGAAACAAATTCAATCACATAATCAATTCAAAATTTTCCTCGGAAAATCAAATAGATAAATCCCGCCACAGATTCTCGAAATATCAAGATCAACAAAGAGATCAATTCCGTCATCAATATCATTCCAGTAATTAAATCATGACTCATAAAAAACATACCGTATTTGGCTCGTAGGGTCAGGTGCCTGCACAGGTCACACGTGGTGACGCGAAGGTTTCTTGATACTAGTTCCCTTCACAATGACTCATAAAGAGAAATGACTCTCTGATACCATCTTCTGTAACACCCCGAATACAGCAGCCATTACATTCCCGTGGACCCCACACTGGGACCCATCAGGCGATACCAATACACAAATTTAATATAACATTTTTGTGATACCGAATCACAATACAATAATCATTACTCCGATTAGGAGTCTACGAATAGTACGGTCATTGGCCTCAGAATACACATGATCCAAATACTAGTATAAACCATATGAAGATGGAATATACTTAAAATAATAGTACAAACGACAATAGTTCAAATGAAGCGGAAAATAACATTACACGGTTTAAGCATAACCGGACAACAAAAGACTCGGGGGGCCTGAACTAGTATCATTCAAACCCTTCGCCTTCACCGTGCTCTCCCCGTGCCTTGCCCTTTCCTCGACCTAAAATACAACACAAGTATTTCGCTCAAAACCACAGGGTCAGATATACATGATAATAATTCTCAAGACATTATACAATTCATATACATAGGATCTCAAGGAAGCAACCCGACTATTGAACATACCCCTCGGGCGTATGAACAACTAGTCGCAAACCATCGGACATACCCAATCATACATGGAATATGAACAACCAATCAACATGGCTCAAGACGGACATCACAATACGCCCGATCCGGAAATGTGTTCGTGTACATGTCCACCCCGTATATGGAACCCAGAATATACATGAGACAATGTACCTAATTAGCCTCAAGAACTACGTCTCGTGTGCACAGTCCAATACGGAAACATCAACGTATGACCTGGATAAAAATCCTACACATAACCAATCGGCACACAGATATGATTCCAGATATGTCACGATACAACATGACAACGAAACTCAATAAATTACACATTTAATCAAGAATCTAGAAACTCACTGAATTGACAATAATGATCAACGAGACCAACAATACAAGGTGATGAACTTGGGAATACAATACCACAATGAAAGGGTACTACGATCAACAACAATATCACGGTACGAATCATATATTCATAAGACATTTTATATATGCGAAACGTATAACGTTCATATAAATTCAATCATCATTATAACCAAGCAAGATAACTTGCCTCAAGTGTCGAATTCAATCGATTCGTCTTCTCTGAAATGCGACGGCCGAAAGGACGACGTTCTTCACCAAGCAACAATACTCGATCAAGCTTGAATGAAACATAATTTATTCAACGACCCAAATCCGACTATATCGATTATCATAACAACGCTAACTAGTCTCTGATTTAACGAAAATCGATCAAACAACCATAACATGTTTACAAAGCCTAAAGTTAAGAATCCTTATCTCATATTTGCAATTTAAGGATTACTATTAATAAGTTAATGATTGATAATTCTAATTAATTTCTCCAAGAATAACAAGAATATCAAAAACACCATAAATATCATGAACATCAAGAACATCACATCTTTGACATATTAGCATGATAATGGAAATTCTAAGTTCATGATTCCGACTCATTTACATAATCATTTATACTTGTTTTTTTTTCAAGTTTAAAATACTTTTGATTTTCTCAACATCACCAAGAACATAATATCATCATCATATTTAGCATACCAATGTGAGTTCTAACATCCTATCATCAACATAATTCTATCAAAAACGGATTTGACAAGGTAGTAGGCATAATCATCTTCAATCTATATCCAAAAACCTTAACCATTCAACATAATCTTTTAAACGTGTTTATAGTTTGCATAGCATCTTTGAATATTCTAAACCATGCTTAATCATATCATCATTGTAATATCCGTAATTTCTACTACTGTTGTTTAATGTTATTTTATCCGAGTTATGTTGCACAGCATGGAATCTGTATAGTATGGATAAAATAAATGAAGGACTGAGACATCTCAGATTGTATAATTGTCGTACTTGGTCGACAATTGCATTTGAGGATATAGTGTGTCGTGTATATGTATTCGGTATATTGAGACGACGAGCAAGATCAGTGTAAATGGATAACTATAGAATCCATAACGTACGTTAAGCATATGAGCTTACGTACGTTGATTCCCAAAGGTTACGTACGTTAATATTAGGTCGTTACGTACGTTAAAGTATCAGATGAGATATAGTTAGCTGATCAGAGAGAACCTTGTCAAGCGTAGCGTACGTTAAGCATAGGTGCTTACGTACGCTAAGACATAAACGTAATGTACCTTACGTAGAATACATAACATACGTTATGAAGAGAATCGGACAGATCAAAGCATGGCCGACAAGTGGGTCCCGCGGTCGGTAGCTTTTGGTGCAGAATATGGGCAGGCGAGTCAATGTGTATTATGTACGTTATGGGCTACACATTATGTACGCTAAATGGATATTTACTGTAGCAAGTCAATGTATGTATTACATATATTATGGCCTATGCATTTGTAATACCCGAGATTGGCCATGTAATCGAACTTGTGATATTGTAATAATTGTACTTTGTTCGAGTATTATTCTCCGTATTTCATAATCCGATGTTGTCGAGCGTATAATTTCGTATATGTGATATAAAGATTGTAAATCTGTGCATGTAGCGCACGCTATAGGCTACGGGTAGCGTACGCTAACATGGATTCATAGCGCACGCTACAGAGTGTCTATAGCGCACGCTATGCGTGGTCAGATCGATTGAGACGTGCGGTAGGTGAGATCTGGACGGGGGACCCTTGTCGGATTGTGTCGAATGAACCTGGACGGCTTTCGGGAAAAGCCAAGTCAACGCCTTAGCGCACGCTACAGACATGTGATTAGCGCACGCTAAGTGCTGACTCCAGTTAAGTCAGACAGCCGTTAGCGCACGCTACGAGCAGGGACTAGCGCGCGCTAATAGCCATTTATTATAAATAGACAAAGATCCTATTCGTGATTTCAGCTTCTTCTCCTCCCATAACCCGAACTCTTACACTTAGAACATAACTCCTTCGCCCTAAACACTTCGTATCAACCTCTTAGTTCGAGATTGAAGATCGTATATCATCGAGATTGGTGTCTGCCTTCTGTTGGATTGCTTCATTTTCCTCCGTGTTCTTCACTACTTTGAGGTAGGTGATTCTTCACCGATGTTAGTAATGTTCCTAAGGAAGTTTGAATCATGTTCGATAGCAAGTATTTCGTTATAATCGGTCATCACATGTTAGAAGGATACTTTTGACGATCGGCACTATATATCGTATGAACCTTCGAACCATCTTATTATAAGGACTCCTAAGCATGTTCAAATCGATTTATGATCGAATCGGATATTACCTAATGCTACGTTGTACACGCTGGAATCTTGTGTTTTGGAACGTAAGACGATCTAACTTAGATTATTTCTCAAGATCGTAGACGGATTATGATATGGAGATGACTATCCGTATATTTGTATTTCATAATCATAAAACTTCCACAAACCTTATTAGCATGATATGCCCGAGGATAACTTGTATTATCACGGAGAATTCATGAGTTCTTCATCATTCAACCCAGCTTTGGCCATGATTCTCACATGCAAAATTAGCGAACACTAACATGTGTGAGTTAACGTGCACTATCGGGTTCGCTTAACGCACGAAACGCAAGCGAGCGACGTTATGAGACCAAATGGCCGATCGCACCCGTGGCTAGCGACGCTAGTCTTATACGATAGCGTACGCTATCAGCCCGCTTAGCGCACGTTACGAGTACGTAGCGCGCTAAGCAATCCGCATGCATTGATTATTTTGAGCTTTTCGCCGTAGCCGAATTGTTAGGCCATTGTTCGACTTGAGATGATTTGTATATCATTCCTTTTGTTAAGGTTCGAGCTTGCTACGTTGATCGAAGGAGGCGACCTTCGAGTGGGTTGAGATCATTGAAGTATATCGTTTCTTGCCATCTTCGAGGCAAGTATCGTGATATGTTAATATTGGTACTTTTGGAGCATGCGTATGATTATTCATGATGTTGAACATGATATTTACTTCGTTGATTTGCCATGGTATTCGTTATATAGTGTTTATATGTTCATGTTGATGAACATAATGATTTGGCATATGTGTATGCATGAGTTGTGTTTCAGATACGTTGTACGATCTATGCCGAGGGCGCTGGATCGGATGTCCACCTCGTGTTGGTCCGACGGATCATCTTGGGATCTAGGCCGAGGGCGCCGGATCATCGGACGGGTTATTTCCACCTCGTGTTGGTCCGACGATCATCTTGGGATCTATGCTGAGGGCGCTGGATCATTGGAATACCCATGCTGTGTAATGGAATCTTGTAGATTCGCATTGTCGGATTCCTAGAGCGGAAGTCCGTGTGGTGTATCTTGTTATGTATTGTTGATGCATATTCTAATTGTTTAATATGATACTTGTACTAGCATCGTTTTGCTAATTTCTTCTGGGTGGACATTTGTTTTGATGTTCATGTAGCCGAGGAGCAGAGAAACAACACAAGACCGACGTGACGACGAAGGGGTTCTGATGTTTAGTGTTATTGGAGTTCGATTTCTTGGTTTGGTTTCGTACTCGAGTACGCGTGTCTTATTGATATTAATTCGATATGGTTGTATTAATTACTCGTTGAACCAGCTTGTACGCTTTCACAAACTTGAACTTCCGCAGATTGATGTCTTAGATTTACTTTCTTTTTTAATTAGCCTTGTAAATCCTTACTTAAAGGGTTTACGGCGTCAGAACTATTCCGAATATCTCGGGTGTTACGTAATATGGTATCGGAGCTAAGATTCATGGATATCTTGGCAATGGGTTTTAGTTGGGTCTGCTTACGTTATTTGATTTACGGTCGCTTGTAACATCACCGTTTCACCAAGTCGCCATGTGGACCGTGGTTGTAAGTCTCTTAATCTCTTATACTACCGCTTTACTTAATTACCGCTTTTGTGAGTATTGACGACTTTATTTCAAAAATTTTATTCGATATTGAGAAATTGCGCTTTCGTGATGTTGAGAGGAGGACGTGGACGCGACGCTGGTCGTGGACGCGACGTGGTAACATGAGACATGAGGATTCCGCAACTACCCCCGAAATATCGGCTAGTCGAACCGATTCCCATTCTCGAGGGCGCAAGGATCACGAATGATGACGCAAATCCTAACATGCCAGAGTGCTTCAACAGTGGTGGCGCAGATAAACCAAGCCACAGTCGTTGATCGCATGCAGACGGCGATGGGACAAAGCAGCACCACGAGGATAACCGGGAGACAGATGGCTTGCCGAGGTGGTTAAATTGCACCCGCCAAAATTTGACGGATCTCGCCGAGGCACTTGCTTGGGATCACCGGCTCAAGGAGTTGGAGAAGATATTCGCGGTCTTAATCGTCCCGAGGACCGAAAGGTTCCTATTGCCCAAGATTTTCCGACCGGGTAGGCCTTTGATTGGTGGGAGGCCATTCGACCCGAGGATCATAATGCGGATCGACGGAATTCAAACTAATGATGGAAGCACGATTGTCCTCGTCCTGCTAGAGAGGCAAAATCCGAGAGTTTTTCTCACCACAGAGTTCGAGGCATCCGTGATGATGTAATTAAAACTTTTAATCATCACCGACTTGTGTACGACACTTGGTCGTAACGGAGGCGTAAAAGATTTTTCATTTTGATATGCTGATGAAGCCGAGATTCAGCAGACATGTCCGATTCGAGTGTACTACGCTGCGACAAGATCGTGACAAAGCGCCGGCCTACGACATGAAAGAGGCGGCGGTGGAGAAATCGAGAGGCAAAGAAGCGTAAGGTGACCGGCACTTGCGTAAAACAAGAGTGGTGGGATCCGCAAGGGCCGCCTTCCTTTATTCGGCTAGAAACCTCCACATCCTTCTAAAGGCGGAAAGAAGTTCCTGACAACATCGCAGCTTCGACGCATCAAGGAAATGCTACAATTGTGGTCGAGCAGGCATATTCGACGTGATTGCCCCGCATCTTCCGTGACTTGTTACGATTGTGGGCAAGAAGGGCACCGTGCGGCCTTCTCGTGGAGCCGCTACTAGATCTTTTGGTACCCGCACTCCAGCACTGGGCCCAAGGAAACAAGTGTGAACCAGACGCAGCAGAGTGGATTTCAGCAGCAGAACGTTGGGAAGAGAGAGACATCCAAAGGCCGGGTCCGTTCCTCCGCGCCCGTATTTAAATGAGGAGATCTCGACGATCGTAACACCGATGTTGCATCGTGCACGATTCTGCATCCTTTTGCAACCAGCTAGTGTTTTATTCGATTCCTGAGCTACACATTCTTTGTATCATCATTGAACTGTAAATCGCTTAAAAATCTCGTGCTTATTTGATTGTGAACCGTATGTTGTGGGATTGCCGAGTGGAGAGAGAATTGTGGGAACCCTAGAGGCTAGAGATTTTCCAAGATTCATAGGAGGGAGAGATTGGCCGTCGAATCTCATTGTTGTTGACATCTACGGTGACGATTTAATTCTCGGAGACGATTGGCTCAACCGTTATGGAGCTATCCTGAATTACCGAGAGAGAGTCATTTCTATCATTGCTGATGACGGGTCTGAACACTTATTCCGAGGATTGAGACCGGGAAGCTCGGGAAAATTGATCAAAGCAATGAAAGCCGTAAAATTACTAAAACAGGGATGTCATGGACTTTGGTGTTATGCCATGAGGAAAGAGGAAGGGGTAGAGCTCTCGTGTATTTCAGTTGTGAATGAATTCCCAGATGTGTTTCCTGACGAACTGCCTGGATTACCTCCGCAAAGAGAAGTGGAATTCACCATCGAATTAGAGCCTGGAGCAGCCCCTATTTCCAGGGCACCATACCGCATGGCACCAACCGAGATGTATGAACTCAAGAAGCAACTGGAGGAATTGTTACAGAAGGGCTATATTCAACCTAGCGTTTCTCCTTGGGGAGCGCCCGTTCTTTTTGTCCGGAAGAAAGACGGATCCCTCCGACTGTATTGATTACAGGAGCTTAACAAAATGACGATCAAGAATAAGTATCCTATACCTCTGATCGACGACTTGTTTGATCAACTGCAAGGGGCAAGGGTATTCTCGAAGATCGACTTGCATCGTGATACCATTAGTTGAGAATTAAGGAATCTGATATACCAAATCCGCTTTCAGATCCCTAGACGCATTATGAATTTGTAGTGATGCCATTTGACTTACCAATGCTCCCGCGTATTCATGCAATTGATGAATCGGGTATTCTTGGAGTACTTGGATAAATTTGTGGTCGCTTTCATTGACGACATCTTGATATATTCGAGGGACGCAGAGGAACATGTCAACGCTTACGTGTGGTTTTGAGCATCTTGAGAAAGGAACAAATTGTGATGCTAAGCTTTCTAAATGCGACTCGCTTAAGGAAGTAACCTTCCTTGGGCATGTGATATCCTCCGACGGAGTTCAGTGGACCCAAGAAAGTCAAGCAATCTTGGAGTGGGAAGCTCCTAAAACGTGAAAGAAGTCCAAGCTTCTTAGACTTGGCCGGATATTATCGCCGCTTTGTAGAGGGATTTTCCAAAATTGCTCGTCCGCTCACCCAAATATTACGTAAAACTCAAAAATTCATTTGGAATGAGAAGTGCCAGCCGGGTTTTGACGAGCTTAAGAGGAGACTCGACGACAAGACCTATATTAGCACCGCCATAGGGAACCGATGGATTCATGATATACAAGTGACGCTTCAAATCGTGGTTTGGGTTGTGTGTTGATGCGTATGATAAAGTGATTGCTTATGCTTCTCGGCAATTGAAACCGCACGGGTTAATTATCCGACTCATGATCCGGAGCTAGCAAATGTGGTCTTTGCCTTGAAAATTTGGCGACATTATTTGTACGGCACTTCATTGTCAGATCTTTACAGATCATAAGAGCCTCAAATACATTTTCAGTCAGAAAGAATTAAACATGAGGCAGAGAAGGTGGCTGGAATTGATCAAGGATTACGACTTGGAGGTTCTCTATCATCCGGGGAAAGCAAATGTAGTAGCCGATGCTTTAAGCCGAAAACCCATTTCTCTTCGAGTGTTGGAAGCATTTACATCCCAAACCAGTATTCAACGAGAACTGATCCGCGAGGGGATTGAAGTATGGGCACCAGAATCCAAGGGCAACTTTATGTGATGGAACCGACTTCATCACTAGTCGAGGAGATCAAGTCTAAGCATGGACGATTCTCCGATCCTTCGATTATGTGACGAAGTAAAGAAAGGGAAAGCCCTGTGATTCGTGTTACAAGACGATGGAGTTCTCAAATTTCGTAATCGACTTTGCGTTCCCGATGATGATGATCCGAGACGGACTATTCTCAAGGAAGCTCATAGCGCCCTATTCTATTCACCTGTGCAACAAGAAGATGTATAAGGATTTAAAGCAAAACTTCCGTGGGGGAATATGAAGAAGGACGAGCGGAGTACGCTTCAAGTGTTTGACTTGTCAAGAAAGTTAAGATTGAACATCAGCGACCACGGATGTTAAAGCCGCCCGATCCCCGAATGGAAGTGGGAGGACATTTCATGGATTTCATCACCAATATGCCAAGGACTAGAACAGAATGAACACGATTTGGGTTGTAGTTGATCGACTAACCAAGTCGGCTCATTTCCTAGGGATCAAAGATACATGGGGACCCGAGAGATTGGCGCGAGTATTTATTGCGAGATAGTCGATTGCATGGGACGCCAAGACCATTATTTCGGATCGAGATGGTCGCTTCGTGTCGCACTTCCGGAAAGCAGCTCACAAGGCTTTGGGATCGAGCTCAACTTTAGCACACCTATCATCCCCAAATGCACGGCCATCCAAAGGACTATTCAAACCGTAGAAGACATGCTTAGAGCTTGTGCGCTGATTGGTCAACCGATTGGGAAGTTCACTTGCCCTTGATCGAATTCACTTACAATAATAGTTGGCATGCTTCTATTAGAATGGCACCATTTGAAGCTTTGTACGGAGGAGATGCCGATCACCCCGTGTTGGGATGATTCTTCTGATTTGATCTAACGGAACTGCACTGATAATTCAGACTCAAGAGAAGATAGCTTTGATTCGAGAGAGACTGCTGATCGCCTGCAGTCGATGTAAGTCTTATGTCGATGTACGCGCCGTCCTCTAGAGTTCGACGTTGGGGATCATGTGCTATTCAAGGTGTCTCCTACACGAGGGATTTTCCGCTTGGGAGAAGAGGCAAGCTTAGTCCGAGATATATCGACCATTTGAGATCCTAGAGAGAGTTGGGGATTTAGCATACGGCTGGCCTTACCGCCATCGCCGAGTCATGTTCACAATGTGTTTCACGTATCCCAATCATGAAGTATGTACCGGACCCCTACCACGCCATTGATTTCGACGAGATCGAGATAGCTAATGATGGCACCTTCAAGAGAGACCAATCAAGATACTTGAGAGCCGGATCAAACAATCGAGGAATAAACCAATACATTTGGTTAAAGTACAATGGTCACGACATGGAGTAGAAGAGGCCACTTGGGAAACGGAGGACGGTATGAAGGCTAAATATCCGGAGTTGTTTTCATCCTAAGTTTCGGGACGAAACTTCTTTTTAGGGAGGAAGGATGTAATACCCGAGATTTCTGTTATGTAATTGGAACTTGTGATATTGTAATAATTGTACTTTTGTCTGAGTATTATTCTCCGTATTTCATAATCCGATGTTGTCGAGCGTATAATTTCGTATATGTGATATAAAGATTGTAAATCTGTGCATGTAGCGCACGCTATAGGCTATGGGTAGCGTACGCTAACATGGATTCATAGCGCATGCTACAGAGTGCCTATAGCGCACGCTATGCGTGGTCAGATCGATTGATACGTGCGGTAGGTGAGATCTGGCCGGGGGACCCTTGTCGGATTGTGTCGAATGAACCTGGACGGCTTTCGGGAAAAGCCAAGTCAACGCCTTAGCGCACGCTACAGACATGTGATTAGCGCACGCTAAGTGCTGACTCGCTTAAGTCGAGACAAGTTAGCGCACGCTACGAGCAGGGACTAGCGCGCGCTAATAGCCATTTATTATAAATAGGACAGCATCCTATTCGTGATTTCAGTTCTTCTCCTCCCATAACCCGAACTCTTACACTTAGAACATAACTCCCTTCGTCCTAAACACTTCGTATCAACCTCTTGGTTCGAGATTGAAGATCGTATATCATTAGAGATTGGTGTTCAAGCCTTCGGTGTTGGATTGCTTCATTTTCCTCCGTGTTCTTCACTACTTTGAGGTAGGTGATTCTTCACCGATGTTAGTAATGTTCCTAAGGAAGTTTGAATCATGTTTGGATAGCAAGTATTTCGTTATAATCGGTCATCACATGTTAGAAGGATACTTTTGACGTATCGGCACTATATATCGTATGAACCTTCGAACCATCTTATTATAAGGACTCCTAAGCATGTTCAAATCGATTTATGATCGAATCGGATATTACCCATTGCTACGTTGTACACGCTGAATCTTGTGTTTTGGAACGTAAGACGATCTAACTTAGATTATTTCTCAAGATCGTAGATGGATTATGATATGGAGATGACTATCCGTATATTTGTATTTCATAATCATAAAACTTCCACAAACCTTATTAGCATGATATGCCCGAGGATAACTTGTATTATCACGGTAGAATTCATGAGTTCTTCATCATTCAACCCAGTTTTCGGTTTGCAGTATTCTGCCATGCAAAATTAGCGCACGCTAACATGTGTGAGTTAACGTGCGCTATCGGGGTTCAGTTAACGCACAAAACGTGCGTAGCGTACGTTATGAGACCAGCCGGGTCAGACTGCTAGTCCGTGGCTAGCGCACGCTAGTCTTATACGATAGCGTACGCTAACAGTCCGGCTTAGCGCACGTTACGTAGAGTACGTAGCGCGCGCTAAGCAATCCAGACAGATTGATTATTTTGAGCTTTTCGGCCGTAGGCCGAATTGTTAGGCCATTCTTCGACTTGAGATGATTTGTATATCATTCCTTTTGTTAAGGTTCGAGCTTGCTACGTTGATCGAAGGAGGCGACCTTCGAGTGGGTTGAGATCATTGAAGTATATCGTTTCTTGCCATCTTCGAGGCAAGTATCGTGATATGTTAATATTGGTATTTTTGGAGCATGCGTATGATTATTCATGATGTTGAACATGATATTTACTTCATTGATTTGCCATGGTATTCGTTATATAGTGTTTATATGTTCATGTTGATGAACATAATGATTTGGCATATGTGTATGCATGAGTTGTGTTTGTATACGTTGTACGATCTATGCTGAGGGCGCTGGATCGGATGTCCACCTCGTGTTGGTCCGACGGGATCATCTTGGGATCTAGGCTGAGGGCGCTGGATCATTGGACGGGTTATTTCCACCTCGTGTTGGTCCGACGGGATCATCTTGGGATCTATGCTGAGGGCGCTGGATCATTGGAATACCCATGTTGTGTAATGGAATCTTGTAGATTCGCATTGTCGGATTCCGGTAGCGGAAGTCCGTGTGGTGTATCTTGTTATGTATTGTTGATGCATATTCTAATTGTTTAATATGATACTTGTACTAGCATCGTTTTGCTAACCCCTTCAAAGTGGACATTTGTTTTGATGTTCTGTAGCCGAGAGCAGAGAAACACAAAGATCGACGTGACGACGAAGGGGTTCAGTGATGTTTAGTGTTATTGGAGTTCTGATTTCTTGGTTTGGTTTCTGTACTCGAGTACGCGTGTCTTATTGATATTAATTCGATATGGTTGTATTAATTACTCGTTGAACCAGTTGTACGTTTTCACAAACTTGAACTTCCGCAGTATTGATGTCTTAGATTTACTTTCTTTTTTTAATTAGCCTTGTAAATCCTTACTTAAAGGGTTTACGGCGCTGTAACTATTCCGAATATCTCGGGGTGTTACAGCATTACGTACGTAAGCGATCGAACGAAACAAGGCAGTGAGCTCTGGAATGATGTTACGTACGCTATGAAGGACCTGTAGCATACGTAAGGAGGTATTACATATGTTAATGTTGATTGATAACGTACGTAACGAGCTGGGCAGATTATAAATGGAGGATCGATTTTTCATTTCTTCACGAGAACAAAGTCATGCCTTCTTCCAAACTTCATCCTGCTGAGTGTGTTAGTGAAGATAAGCCCCTTACAACTTGGTTATGAGCTTGGAATCATAGATTTGAGGCTTGGATATGAAGATATTGTTGATCCTTGATGTGTTTGATGGTGTTGTTCATGTTCTTGAGGTATGTTGATGAACTTTACACCTTGAATTCGGATTTTGATGTTATTGTGGATGAATAATTCGTATGAAGATGATTATGGTGTTGTTGTGATTCTTTAAGTTATGTGAATTGTATGTTGAAGAATACGATAATATATGACTTGAATTATGAGTTGGATGATTGTCTACATGTTAAAGGACATCGTATTATGTTGTTTTGATGGCTACGATCATGGTTTCGAATCACTTAGTGTTCTTGAAGAACTTTTGATAAATAGAACATAGCAAGACAATTGTATGTTGAATTATCGGTATTTTTAGATATGAAGATGGAATGTTCGTTAAGTTATGTTGATCGTAGTGGTAGAATTCGTATGTTCTTGATGAAATACGAATCATAATAATAATTTTGAATCCGGAAAGATTCTGATTGATCATCGAATATGATTTCCTTTACATTTATATCCGTAATCGTATTGTGGTTGTGAATTCGTAATTATTTGAGTGGGATTGTTCAGACTTGTGGTTAATCGAGATATTGTGAAATCGTTGGGTTTGTTGATTGGTTATATTTATTGTTAATAACGATTATCGGATTTCGGTTCGTATTATGGATATGAGTTCGTGATGGTGTGAGTTATACTATTTGGTTTTGTATATGATCGAGGAATTGTTGAGCCATTGAGTTTGATTGATTGGTTATATTGGGAATTTATTATTATCGAATGTGTGTTAATTGATTACTCCAATAGGTTTTGGTCATTGATCATTGGTTATAATCGTCGACTAGAATAATATATTGCGGTCGAGTTCGAGTACATTCATGAATCGCTTTGGCTGGGGCCGAGAGCTTGTAGATGAAGGCAAGGAATTGGTAACGGCTTCATTATCATCATATCGGTATCGAGGCAAGTTATTACTTGCTCAGTTTATAATATTTAATGAATGGGTTCAGTTTCATTCTGTTTATAATGCATATATCAATGATTATAATTGTGAATTCTGGAGATTTGGATTGTATGTTGTTTTTCCGATTTTGGGAGTTAAATCATAATGTATATGATTTACTTTGGTTATTGGCATAATTGGGTATCGAGGATATATTGTGGTAAAGACGAAGATACGAGTTATCTATAGTTCGTGGTACGTTTAGATTGCCGAGCATTGAAGATAATTGTCGGTGATGGTTTGACATCGAGATTGCTCCCGAAGGACTCGGGGCAAGCATCTTAATTTGATTTCGATTTAATGTCGATGATTTTGATCATGCATATTGTCATTTATGTTGTTGACATGAGGTCGTCCTAGTTGTTTTGTCATAATGTCGTTCATGTTATTGAGTCATGTGTTGTTCATGTTGATGAACATATTGATTTGCATAAGTGTATGCATAATTGTATTGTTTATGCTGTATTGATCCGATGGGATCGTGTGATCTATGTTGAGGGCGCTGGATCAGTTGTCCACCTCGTGTTGGTCCGATGGGATCATCTTGGGATCTATGCTGAGGGCGCTGGATCATTGGACGGGTTTTCCACCTCGTGTTGGTCCAACAGGATCATCTTGGGATCTATATTGAGGGCGCTGGATCATTAGATTACACTGTGTTGTGTTGATGGAATAATGTGGATTCTCATCCTTGGATTTACCATATGTTTTGTGTGCATATGTGTATTGTTGGTTATCCACCTCGTGTTGATCTGATAGGATCATCTTGGGATCTATGCTGTGTGTGCTGGATCATCGGATTTCTATTGAGCATACATTGTTGTTATTGTTGTGAACATATTGACGTTGTCATATGAGTATGCATTTATAGGTCTTGTGTTAGGACCATGTCCATATGTTGTGTTGATCTGATCTTCGATTAGACCAACGTGATTTCGTCGTGGCATTTCGTATCTTGAGGTATGTTCCGTATTTTCCTTCTTGGTTCTTATCTTGGGATGGACAATCGATTATCGTGTTGATAACTGTTGATGTTACCCGATGGATTGAATTGGCCAGAGTTGGTATATTTAGTATCAGTGTGTCTTGATGATGTTTTGAGATCCTTGGGTATTGGTTGAGGTACGGTATAGATATCGTTTATGACTTCATTGTTTAATGGAGATTACGAGATGTGGACTATGGTGAGGATTATCTTGACGAGGATTATCATGAGCTGGTAAAGTTATGACGATAAGATTACATTGGTCGTATTCTTATTTTATAATTTCATTGGTATGTAATTACTGATGCAATGTGACTGTTATCATTATTGAGTATTATGACTGACCCCGTCGTGGGCTTTATTTTTAGGATATTAGATATCGAGCTTGTAGCGGTCATGAAGAGATGAGCTTACCGGAGTATACTGGCTATGGCATGTGTTTGTGAATCAAGTATTCTGATTTTATGTTGTATTCCGCTGCTAGAGTATTTTTAATTGCTTGTCCTTTCCGCTGCGTGAATATTCTTAAATGACATTGCGTTATCTGGCAACTTAAGTCACTTTGGATATGGTTTTCTAAACTATTTTGTCAGTACGTGTAAGTGATAGCTTCACGTATGTTTTTAAACTGTTGAGTTTTGGCATTTCGGGCCTTGTCCTTTCAAATGAGATTTTGCGACGGTTTTGATAAAAGGATTTCATAAAGGTTTCAAATGTTTTTAAAAGATAGTGCCGTTGTTAGCCTCTTCAGCATTTGTAAATGTTTGCGAAAATGTCTTTTAGCCTTGTGGGTTCCATCTCGGGGCGCTATAATATTCCTGAATGGCTCTGGGGGTGTTATAGAATATGGTATCAGAGCTTAGGTTGAGAAGACCTAGGCAGTTGGGAGCCGAGTCGTGTTTTTGTCGCGTCATTCGAGTTATCGATTGACGAATATTAGAGCCCTGGGTTTTTGTTGTTCACTCAGACTTGTGCGTTATGTGATTTACTAGTGTGGTACTAGGGTTGTTGTAAACTTTTCCAAATGGTGTTAACGTGTTTCTTTGGATAGAGATGTGCTGTGTTCTCGAGTTGAACTAAGTTTGCAAAATGTATGTTTTGAAAATATTTGTATCGAGTATTTTCTAGAGTTGAGACATGTTCCAGTATCACTGTGAAATCGTCAGCTTCACGATCTGTAAGTAATTAGATTTTTTTGAATTGCATTGAGATTTATTGCCGTTCTAAGTTGGTATACTTTGAGATTCAGAAAGATATTATGCGTCACAGTATGAGGTGACAAAGTTGGGACAGGATTGATGATCTTGAGAAGCTATGATTTTGGAAATCAATATGTCGGTTAAATTTTGGAACGGAGTTGTACATTTGGGAGGAAGATTGTGGATTGATGAGGAAAACATGTAGTCATGTTAGTTCATTTTGAGATATACGAAACTGTTTTTGAGCATCTGAAAATGATACTTTTCAAAATGAATATTTTACGGATGTTTCACCGAAAACAATTTTGGGCCGAGATCCAATCGATTTTGAAATAGTTTTATAAAGGACTTGGAGTCCAAAAGGGTTTTCTACTTTTAAAATTTCTTGTAATGTGGAACGGGATACGGTCTGAGACCCTTGTAACACCCCCAATCCATTCAGGGATATTACATGCCGTAGAACCCTTCCTCAAGGATCTACCAGACTGTAACAACATTGAACATCTCAACAATGTCTTTAAGGCTAAAAAGGACTCAGTAGACCGATTTGATCTTTCAATAAATACATACAACTCAAACACAATACATGCCCACGCAGGGGTCGAATACAACACACTCCCGTACAACGGGGAAAGAATACCGCAACGGAAATAAAATACAACTAAGCCAATACGATAATGTATGGGTCCTCATGTGATTAGTATCGATCATCTTTCATCACCCTTCATGCTGACCCTGTGTTATGCTCCCCAAAACCTGAATGCAAAGACAGACATCCACCCTCCGAATACTCGGGGGTTAGCAAAACTCCACTGTTTTTCTAGTGCAAGTATAAAATACGAAGACAAGCCATACATATCATACTCCGAGGACTTAGAAATCATAAACATACTTCCTGAGGTAAAACACTTGATCAAAATGGTTAAATCGAAAGATAGGGGTAAACCCGATATACATCTTGTAAAAATATTTTACGATCTCGGGAGTTTTGAAAACGTTTAGGGACACAGCCCAAAAGTCATTTTCCCAAAGCACAAATACGATAACAACACACGGGGTCTACGACCCAATCATACCATCCCGATCACAAGCACGAGGTTCAAGACCCGATCATATCATAACAACACGTTTCCACAGATTATTCGCGTCCCGTGCTAGCAAGCCACAGACCTCAGATGTTCCCGAAGAACATACCCGAGTGAATAACCCACAGGGAAACCATGCCGAATCACATGTCACCGCAACATCAGTCACGTGACCACAAGCACAGATATATTCATAACCAAATCACAACCATAAGTTATCCCGGCATCGTGCTAACAAGCCACGAACCTCGGAGTCCCCACAAGACATACCCGATGGATAACCACACAAGTTATCCCCGGCATCGGGCTAGCAACCCCCGAATCTCGGAGTACCCACAAGACATACCTGGATTGGATAACCCTACGGTCACGCCCGACCCATACTAGAAAGTAGGGATCCCGGAGATTCAATAATCCTACCCGGAGGCACATCTCATACAACAATCACACAACAATAATCAACTATCAAGCCAACCAACATTAAGCATCACAACCTCCTTTCAAAGGGGTAACAACCAATATCACCTGTCACATATTCATCGAAGAAGCACGCACAACAACATGTAATCCTCGGTAAATGATTACGGTTTATTACATTCACTAAATGTGATCATAAGTCTTTCAACAAACGAAGGTAACACTCATAGGCCAAACACACACTTATTCACGAAGCATCCGAGTTATCGTTGAAAGACAACATTTATCGAGAACATACCGATACTTTTTAACATTTATTAAACATCCGGATTTTACATAAAATCATTTACCAACAATTATACCTACGAAACATGAAACGTATGGGAAAGATACTTGCCTCAAAACCACGATAGCAACGATACGACAGATGGGATGCAGTCGAGCAGCCCCGAACCCCCAAACAATATCAAGAACGCGATAGCACCACGAGTACTACGAGAATAACACCACACGAATTATCAATCACCAAACGGGATTCAACCCGGAATCCTCGAGCACCTATAATCCTCCGGAGGGAACAATAAAAACAACGAAGATACGATTACACTGAGAATCAAGGTAAAAACAACGGAAATCCCACCAAACTATCGAAGGGAAACTCATTGGGACATTTAATCGAACACTTAATGCTCGATAACTCCCAATAACACTCGAATCACCAATCGAGTTGAACAAACTCGAAATACGGATATACAACCCATAGAACACGATTAATAATGTTCAATAACATCAACTGATTCATCAAAATCGGACGAACAACGAAAATCAATAAGAAATGCCGAAAATCAAATTCTAGGAGATTTCAAGAAATTACCTCGATCCGACGAAGAACAAGGATGTGATGTTGATATAATCGACAAGAATCCTCAAAAACGCCTAGAAATCGAGTAGAATCGACCAGAAACTCCACTCCCCGACTTTTCCCGTCGCCACCCGTCACCCGGGAGAAGAAATGTGGTGAAAATGAGGTCTGGCCGGTCACGGGCCCATATATGGCCGACAGAGTTACGGCCGTAACTGGCATTCGTCAAAAATCTGCCCAGCGCCTGCCGATCACTTACGGCCGTAACCGACACCCCCTTACGGCCGTAACCGGCCTTCGTCCAGCCTGTGCCTGCCGATCACTTACGGCCATAACCGGTACCTTATGGCCGTAACTCGGCCATGCCAGTACCTGCTCCACAAAGTGCGGCCGTAACTCGGCCGTGGCCACTTCCGACGGCCCGGACAACCTCGAAACCCGAACCTGAATATGAATCGAAGATATGGTTACGAAGTACTCGCAAATACGAATCCATGCGTTAAGAGAACACACGATTCCGACCACCCGAAGGCTCGAAATTCGACAACGGAAAGTAATTACCCCAAACTTTGGAAAATTACGAAAACGGCCCAAAACATCCGAAATACACGATACACGATCGAAACACCAAGCAAAGCTCGCAACATGGATAATAACATTAAATGAACTTACTAGAAACTCGAAACAATAGTTTCGGACGAGATTCGCAAGAATCGAACTCAAGTGCGGAAAAGCCGCTTAAGAACACGGAATTCAACAAAACGATACCGAAACGAACTCGTATGAAAAAAAGTGTAGAATTAATAACTCTCGGAATGACGAAACGGTGACAACAGAGTCGCTAAGATGGACTTCCGCCAAAAAACAAAAATTACCAGAAATCGAAATTGCGGATATTACATATTACCCTCCTTAAAAGAAATTTCGTCCCGAAACTTAAAACAAGTAGGGAGAAGCAATATCCCGCTAAGAAAACTCAACGAGATACATAAGAAACGCGTAACTTACGCCCAACGGCGAAACATTACAGGCAACGCAAAGGAATATACGGCTTGAAAACACGCTCCACGACGACCAACACAACGCCACCGGTAGAGACATAATAAGACCAACAAGTGACAAGCGTCATCAAACATATAATACAATCAAGTCGATTATCCGAACAATCACAAAACACAATGAACGAAAATCAATACGATTGACCAACCCAACGGTACATCAATCAAAATGCGAGCCAATCGCTGAACAAATACGTAATTCCACCGCCCAAGGGTTGGAAGATCGAATACGAGACTAATTTCCCGAAGTTAAGGGAATTTCGAAGGAGTCTGAACGTTCAACAATCACGAAACGAGATCAACAAAAACCGAACAATCAAACGATCGAACCACAACGATCGAGACAACAAAAATCGAACAATCATGTTCGAATTACGAAGAACAATAAAATTCAAACAACAACTCTAAGGTTCACATCTCGACTCGAGACAATATATGATCCGGTGAAAACAACAAGATGTGCATTCACATAAGATCCACAGGAAAGGGAATAGCAATTGAAAAGTCACAACGACAAACGAGTTATTCCGAAACAATACCACACTCGTTCGATCAACAAAATCAAGGGACAGGATAAGCTCAGAAAATGTCAACGAACATAAACGAGTCGACAGAGTCGAAAATACAAAAGTTCAAAATCCGATCCACTTCGAATAAAAGAACTTAATTTCCAAAATTCGAAACAACAAGGTAAGGAAATAACATAACATACAACTGATAGACCACGCCCCTCAGGGACTCCTCGGAGTCGGTCCTGATACCAGTGCTCAAGTTCGTGCCTCGGAAGGCTCGGTGACCAACTCGCAAAACTGAACCCGGTGTCCCTCAAGCACGCACTTGTAACACGTTGCTGGCGGAGAAGGACAATGCGCACAAACATGACCCGACACATTACAGTTAAAACACCTCCTGGCCTTACCAGGAGTCAAGGTAAATGAATTGGAACTCTCGGTCCCACGCATCGAGCGATGGAGCTTCACTGCGAAAAGACTACGATGTTGCAGACTAGAAACACCAACTCCTGCACTGTCAACAAGGTCATCGGACTTCCTCTGCTTCTTTGACTCAGGCACACGCTCCGACGATAATGAAGCTAGTTTACGGGCTAAGGCTCGATCTTGATAGTCCCTCAACGAAGTACAAGTGAGTCCCGACATGTAAACGCGAATCTCTGGCTTCATCCATCTGTCAAAGTGAAAGATCTTCTCTTCCTCGGTTCTCACCCGATCTCGCACATAACTGAGTTGTTTGATATAGTCGATGATAGCCTGTGGCACTGAAATATCTTGCGGTTCTACCAAATAAAATTCATGAATCCTCTGCTCTCTAATCGGTTTCAGACAGAACTCAGCTTCCATAAATGCGTAGAACTCCGCCCACGTGACATCACGATCACGAGGTTTAACAGCCTCCCACCAATTAGCGGCATCTTTGTCAAGAAGGTACTGAGCAATAGGTACCTTGCGCTCTTCAGGACAATCGACAGCCTCGAATATCTTTCCCAACTGGAAAAGCCAACCATCCCAGCCCAACGCATCCGCAACACCGGCGAATCGAGGGGGATTCATACGAATTACTTCCCAAAGCCACTGATTCGCACCAGTGTTCTGGGTCACATTTGTAATGTGCTGAACTGACTGGGTCAACTGAGTCATCTGTGTAGCTACCTGCTATAAAATAGTAGCAACACCGACACCGATATCATCACCAGCAGCATGATCCCGATCACGCACCCGGTCGCCATGACCACGACCTCTGCCCCTCGGCATATTGAATAAGCAATCACTCAGCACAACAGGAAATTATAACACTCAACACTTACAACGATTACCATCGTAAAGCAACACTCATACAAACACCACAGCAACGACGGTATCGTTCGGCGACCTCAGCGGTCCGAATGATATCCAGCATACGATTACTAAAAATCACGAACAACCAAGTATGTACACAATCATGCAAACTCAAGTTCCAACAGCTCGCACGGGTGCGATAACACACAAATCATCACAAAGCGACAACATTCAATACCAACATTACACCTCCCGCAGAGGTCTAACACAACAACTGTGTGGCGAACGACTCAACGCTCACACCACCACTAATAGTAATGCTAACATCGTACATACGTTCCCGGGCCTCACCGGAAAGAAAGGTTTTAAAAACGAAAACCACTTTTAAAAAAAAAATTTGGAAACACTAGTTGATCTTGAGTATCACTTTACAAAAAGTTGAACAATCATCATTGTCGAGACTTTGAAAACCATCTTGCGTTTGAACAAAAATGAGGACACTTTTCTTTTAGTGAAAAACTTGCAGAAATATTCGACCCTCGGGTCTAAGCAAAGCATTTCTAAATAATTGAAAATATCTCAAAATATTTTGGTCCCCAACTGGAATAATTTTGAAATATATTACGGCACTAGAAAACACCTTGAAAGTACCGCGAGAAAATAATTCATTTTAAAAGTACGTCTCGAGATTTATTTTCTAAGATACTCAAGGTTTTCGAAGATCTATTAGGTTAGAATGCCTAAAAACTCACACGTAACAACATTCACTTACATACATCACAATACACGCATCAACTCGTTCAAAACCAAGACAACACATGTCTTTTACCGGAAACAAACAAATAATATCATATTCAAAAGGACATAAATAACGACAGTACTCCTCATATAAATGAAATATGAGAGTCACATAAACGCATCACGAACCAAGAATCGGCATAGAGACTCCGTCACTTAACACATAATCATACCAGTAACTCGGGTCACACGATGCACAACACAAAGAAGGGAGACTTACATCCACAGGTCGCACCAAGATGATGATCGCTCCACGATACTAATCACGACAAACCAACTCAGACGACGCGTCGCGACACGACTCTGTCAGACAAAATCCGAAGAGACAAAACTCAATAGACACAACTTGACCCAACAACATAGGTTTCCACAACCAAAGCACTCCAATACCATTTATGTAACAACCCCAATCTACTCAGGGATATTACACGCCGTAGAACCCTTCCTCAAGGATCTACCAGGCTGGTAACAACATTGAACATCTCAACAATTCCTTTAAGGATAAAAAGGACTCAGTAGACCGATTTAGTCTTTCAATAAATACATACAACTCAAACACAATACATGCCCACGCAGGGGTCGAATACAACACACTCCCGTACAATGGGGAAAGAATACCGCAGCGGAAATAAAATACAACTAAGCCAATACGACAATGTACGGGTCCTCATGTGATTAGTATCGATCATATTTCATCACCCTTCATGCCGACCCTGTGTTATGCTCCCCAAAACCTGAATGCAAAGACAGACATCCACCCTCCGAATACTCGGGGGTTAGCAAAACTCCACTGTTTTGCTAGTGCAAGTATAAAATACGAAAACAAGCCATACATATCATACTCCGAGGACTTAGAAATCATAAACATACTTCCCGAGGTAAAACACTTGATCAAAATGGTTAAATCGAAAGATAGGGGTAAACCCGATATACATCTTGTAAAAACATTTTACTATCTCGGGAGTTTTGAAAACGTTTAGGGACACAGCCCAAAAGTCATTACCCCAAAGCATAAATACGATAACAACACACGGGGTCCACGACCCAATCATACCATCCCGATCACAAGCACGGGGTTCAAGACCCGATCATATCATAACAACTTGTTTCCACAGATTATTCGCGTCCCGCGCTAGCAAGCCACGGACCTCAGATGCTCCCGAAGAACATAACCGAGTGAATAACCCATAGGGAAACCATGCGTAATCACATATCACCGTAACAAAATCCATGTGACCACAAACACAGATATATTCATAACCAAATCACAACCATAAGTTATCCCGGTATCGCGCTAACAAGCCATGAACCTCGGAGTCCCCGCAAGACATACCCGATGGATGACCACACAAGTTATCCCCGGCATCGGGCTAGCAAGCCCCGAACCTCGGAGTCCCCGCAAGACATACCCGGATTGGATAACCCTACGGTCACACCCGACCCATACTAGCAAGTATGGATCCCGGAAATTCAACAATCCTACCCGGAGGCACATCTCATACAACAAGCACACAACAATAATCAACTATCAAGCCAACCAACATTAAGCATCACAACCTCCTTTCAAAGGGGTTACAACCAATATCACCCGTCACATATTCACCGAACAAGCACGCACAACAACACGTAATCCTCGGTAAATGATTACGGTTTATTACATTCACTAAATGTGATCATAAGTCTTTCAACAAACGAAGTTAACACTCATAGGCTAAAAACGCACTTATTCACGAAGCATCCGAGTTATCGTTGAAAGACAACATTTATCGAAAACATACCGATACTTTTTAACATTTATTAAACATCCCAATTTTACATAAAATCATTTACCAACAATTATACCTACGAAACATGAAACGTATGGGAAAAATACTTGCCTCAAAACCACGATCGCAACGAGACGATGGATGGGATGCGGTCGAACAACCCCGAACCCACGAACAATATCAAGAACGCGATAGCACCACGAGTACTACGAGAATAACAACACACAAATTATCAATCACCAAATGGGATTCAACCCGGAATCCTCGAGCACCTATAATCCTCTGGAAGGAACAATAAAAACAACGAAGATACGATTACAATGAGAATCATGGTAAAAAACAACGGAAATCCCACCAAACTATCGAAGGAAAACCCATTGGGACATTTAATCGAACACTTAACACTCGATAACTCCCAAGAACACTCGAATCACCAATCGAGTTGAACAAACTCGAAATATGGATATACAACCCATAGAACACGATTAATAATGTTCAATAACATCAACCGATTCATCGAAATTGGACGAACAATGAAAATCAAGAAGAAATCCCGAAAATCAAATTCTAGGAGATTTCAAGAAATTACCTCGATCTGACGAAGAACAAGGATTTGATGTTGATATAATCGACAAGAATCCTCAAAAATGCCTAGAAATCGAGTAGAATCGACCAAAAACTCCACTCCCCGACTTTTCCCGTCGCCAGCCGCCACCCGGGTGAAGAAATGTGGTGAAAATGAGGTCTGGCCGGTCACAGGCCTACATATGGCCGACAGAGTTATGGCCGTAACTCGGCCCTTACGGCCGTACCCGGCAGGTCCTTACGGCCATAACCTGTATTCGTTAAAAATCTGCCCAGCGCCTGCCGATCACTTACGGCCGTAACCGACACCCCCTTACGGCCGTAACCGGCCTTCGTCCAGCCTGTTCCTGCCGATCACTTACGGCCATAACCGGCACCTTACGGCCGTAACTCGGCCATGCCAGTACCTGCTCCACAAATTGCGGCCGTAACTCAGCCGTGGCCACTTCCGACGGCCCGGACAACCTCGAAACCCAAACGTGAATATGAATCGAAGATATGGTTACGAAGTACTCGCAAATACGAATCCATGCGCTAAGCGAACACACGATTCCGACCACCCGAAGGCTCGAAATTCGACAACGGAAAGTAATTACCCCAAATTTTGGAAAATTACAAAAACGGCCCAAAACGTCCGAAATACACGATACACGATCGAAACACCAAGAAAATCTCTCAACATGGATAATAACATTAAATGAACTTACTGTAAACTCGAAACAACAGTTTCGGACGAGATTCGCAAGAATCGAACTCAAGTGCGAAAAAGCCGCTTAAGAACACGGAATTCAACAAAACGATACCGAAACGAACTCGGATGACAAAAAGTGTAGAATTAATAACTCTCAGAATGACGAAACGGTCACAACAGAGTCGCTAAGATGGACTTCCACCAAAAAACAAAAATTACCGGAAATCGAAATTGCGGATATTACATACTACCCTCCTTAAAAGAAGTTTCGTCCCGAAACTTAAAACAAGTAGGGAGAAGCAATATCCCGCTAAGAAAACTTAACGAGATACATAAGAAATGCGTAACTTACGCCCAACGGCGAAACATTACAAGCAACGCAAAGGAATATACGGCTTGAAGACGCGCTCCACGACGACCAACATAACGCCACCGGTAGAGACATAATAAGACCAAAAATTGACAAGCATCATCAAACAGATAATACAATCAAGTCGATTATCTGAACAGTCACAAAACACAACGAACGAAAATCAATACGATTGACCAACCCAACGGTACATCAATCAAAATGCGAGCCAATCGCTGAACAAATACGTAATTCCACCGCCCAAGGGTTGGAAGATCGAAAACGAGACTAATTTCCCAAAATTAAGGGAATTTCGAAGGAGTCTGAATGTTCAATAATCACGAAACGAGATCAACAAAAACCGAACAATCAAACGATCGAACCATAATGATCGAGACAACAAAAATCGAACAATCATGTTCGAATTACGAAGAACAATAAAATTCAAACAACAACTCTAAGGTTCACATCTCGACTCGAGACAATATATGATCCGGTGAAAACAACAAGATGCGCATTCACATAAGATCCACAGGAAAGGGAATAGCAATTGAAAAGTCACAACGACAAACGAGTTATTCCGAAACAATACCACACTCGTTTGATCAACAAAATCACGGGACAGTATAAGATCATAAAATGTCAACAAAAATAAACGAGTAGACAGAGTCGAAAATACAGAATATAAATATCCGATCCACTTCGAATAAAATAACTTAATCTCCAAAATTCGAAACAACAATGTAAGGAAATAACATAACATACAACTCATAGACCACGCCCTCGGGTACTCCTGAGTCGGTCCCGATATCGGTGCTCAAGTTCGTGCCTCGGAAGGCTCGGTGACCAACTCGCAAAACCGAACCCGGTGTCCCTCAAGCACGCACTTGTAACACGTTGCTGGCGGAGAAGGACAATGCGCACAAACATGACCCAACACATTGCAGTTAAAACACCTCCTGGCCTTGCCAGGAGTCAAGGTAGACGAATTGGAACTCTCAGTCCCACGCATCGACCGATGGAGCTTCACCGCGAAAAGACTACGACGTTGCAGACTAGAAAAACCAACTCCTGCACTGTCAACAAGGTCATCGGACTTCCTCTGCTTCTTTGACTCGGGCACATGCTCCGACGATAAAGAAGCTAGTTCACGGGCTAAGGCTCGATCTTGATAGTCCCTCAACGAAGTACAAGTGAGTCCCGACATGTACACGCGAATCTCTGGCTTCATCCATCTGTCAAAGTGAAAGATCTTCTCTTCCTCGGTTCTCACCCGATCTTGTACATAACTAAGTTGTTTGCTATAGTCGATGATATCCTGTGACACTGAAATATCTTGCGGTTCTACCAAATAAAATTCATGAATCCTCTGCTCTCTAATCGATTTCGGACAGAACTCAACTTCCATAAATGCCTGGAACTCCACCCACGTGACATCACGATCACGAGGTTTAACAGCTTCCCACCAATTAGCGGCATCTTTGTCAAGAAGGTACTGAGCAATAGGTACCTTGCGCTCTTCAGGACAATCGACAACCTCGAATATCTTTCCCAACTGGAAAAGCCAACCATCCCAACCCAACGCATCCGCAACACCGGCGAATCGAGGGGGGTTCATACGAATTACTTCCCAAAGCCACTGATTCGCACCAGTGTTCTGGGTCACATTTGTAATGTGCTGAACTGACTGGGTCAACTGAGTCATCTGTGTAGCTACCTGCTGTAAAATAGTAGCAACACCGACACCAATATCATCACCAGCAGCATGATCCCGATCACGCACCCGGTCGCCATGACCACGACCTCTGCCCCTCAGCATAATGAATAAGCAACCACTCAGCACAACAGGAAATTATAACACTCAAAACTTACAACGATTACCATCGTAAAGCAACACACATACAAACACCACAGCAACGACGGTATCATTCGGCGACCTCAGCGGTCCGAATGATATCCAGTATACGATTACTAAGCATCACGAACAACCACGTATGTACACAATCATGCAAACTCAAGTTCCAACACCTCGCACGGGTGCGATAACACACAAATCATCACAAAGCGACAACATTCAATACCAACATTACACCTCTCGCAGAGGTCTAACACAACAACTGTGTGGCGAACGACTCAACGCTCACACCACCACTAATAGTAATGCTAACATCATACATACGTTCCCGGGCCTCACACCGGAAAGATAGGTTTTAAAAACGAAAACCACCTTTTAAAAAAAATTTGGAAACACTAGTTGATCTTGAGTATCACTTTACAAAAAGTTGAACAATCATCATTGTCGAGACTTTGAAAACCATCTTGCGTTTGAACATAAATGAGGACACTTTTCTTTTAGTGAAAAACTTTTAGAAATATTCGACCCTCGGGTCTAAGCAAAGCATTTCTAAATAATTGAAAATATCTCAAAATATTTTGGTCCCCAACTGGAATAATTTTGAAATATATTACGGCACTAGAAAACATCTTGAACGTACCGCGAGAAAATAATTCATTTTAAAAGTACGTCTCGAGATTTATTTTCTAAGATACTCAAGGTTTTCGAAGATCTATTAGGTTAGAATGCCTAAAAACTCACACGTAACAACATTCACTTACATACATCACAATACACGCATCAACTCGTTCAAAACCAAGACAACACATGTCTTTTACCGGAAACAAACAGTCGAATATCATATTCAAAAGGATATAAATAACGACAGTACTCCTCATATAAATGAAATATGAGAGTCACATAAACGCATCACGAACCAAGAATCGGCATAGAGACTCCGTCACTTAACACATAATCATACCAGTAACTCGTGTCACACGATGCACAACACAAAGAAGGGAGACTTACATCCACAGGTCGCACGAAGATTATGATCGCTCCACGATACTAATGACGACCAACCAACTCAGAAGATGCATCGCGACACGACTCTGTCAGACAAAATCCGACGAGACAAAACTTGACCCAACAACATAGGTTTCCACAACCAAAGCGCTCCAATACCATTTATGTAACAACCCCAATCTACTCAGGGATATTACACGCCGTAGAACCCTTCCTCAAGGATCTACCAGGCTGGTAACAACATTGAACATCTCAACAATTCCTTTAAGGATAAAAAGGACTCAGTAGACGGAGTTAGTCTTTCAATAAATACATACAACTCAAAAACAATACATGCCCACGTAGGGGTCGAATACAACACACTCCCGTACAATGGGGAAAGAATACTGCAGCGGAAATAAAATACAACTAAGCCAATACGACAATGTACGGGTCCTCATGTGATTAGTATCGATCATATTTCATCACCCTTCATGCCGACCCTGTGTTATGCTCCCCAAAACCTGAATGCAAAGACAGACATCCACCCTCCGAATACTCGGGGGTTAGCAAAACTCCACTGTTTTGCTAGTGCAAGTATAAAATACGGAAACAAGCCATACATATCATACTCCGAGGACTTAGAAATCATAAACATACTTCCCGAGGTAAAACACTTGATCAAAATGGTTAAATCGAAAGATAGGGGTAAACCCGATATACATCTTGTAAAAACATTTTACGATCTCGGGAGTTTTGAAAACGTTTAGGACACAGCCCAAAAGTCATTACCCCAAAGCATAAATACGATAACAACACACGGGGTCCACGACCCAATCATACCATCCCGATCACAAGCACGGGGTTCAAGACCCGATCATATCATAACAACATGTTTCCACAGATTATTCGCGTCCCGCGCTAGCAAGCCACGGACCTCAGATGCTCCCCAAGAACATAACCAAGTGAATAACCCACAGGAAACCATGCAGAATCACATATCACCGTAACAAAAGTCACGTGACCACAAGCACAGATATATTCATAACCAAATCACAACCATAAGTTATCCCGGCATCGCGCTAACAAGCCACGAACCTCGGAGTCCCCGCAAGACATACCCGGATTGGATAACCCTACGGTCACGCCCGACCCATACTAGCAAGTATGGATCCCGAAATTCAACAATCCTACCCGGAGGCACATCTCATACAACAAGCACACAACAATAATCAACTATCAAGCCAACCAACATTAAGCATCACAACCTCCTTTCAAAGGGGTAACAACCAATATCACCCGTCACATATTCACCGAACTAGCACGCATAACAACACGTAATCCTCGGTAAATGATTACGGTTTATTACATTCACTAAATCTGATCATAAGTCTTTCAACAAACGAAGTTAACACTCATAGGCCAAAAACGCACTTATTCACGAAGCATCCGAGTTATCGTTGAAAGACAACATTTATCGAGAACATACCGATACTTTTTAACATTTATTAAACATCCGGATTTTACATAAAATCATTTACCAACAATTATACCTACGAAACATGAAACGTATGGGAAAGATACTTGCCTCAAAACCACGATCGCAACGAGACGGCGGATGGGATGCGGTCGAACATCCCCGAACCCCCAAACAATTTCAAGAACGCGATAGAAGTACTACGAGAATAACACTACACGAATTATCAATCACCAAATGGGATTCAACCCAGAATCCTCGAGCACCTATAATCCTATGGAAGGAACAACAAAAACAACGAAGATACGATTACAATGAGAATCAAGGTAAAAAACAACGGAAATCCCACCAAACTATCGAAGGGCAACTCATTGGGACATTTAATCGAACACTTAACCCTCGATAACTCCCAAGAACACTCGAATCACCAATCGAGTTGAGCAAACTCGAAATATGGATATACAACCCATAGAACACGATTAATAATGTTCAATAACATCAACCGATTCATCAAAATTGGACGAACAACGAAAATCAAGAAGATATACCGAAAATCAAAGTCTAGGAGATTTCAAGAAATTACCTCGATCCGACGAAGAACAAGGATTTGATGTTGATATAATCGACAAGAATCCTCAAAAACGCCTAGAAATCGAGTAGAATCGACCAAAAACTCCACTCCCCGACTTTTCCCGTCGCCAGCCGCCACCCGGGTGAAGAAATGTGGTGAAAATGAGGTATGGTCGGTCACAGGCCTACATATGCCCGACAGAGTTACGGCCGTACCCGACAAGTCCTTACGGCCGTAACCGACATTCATCAAAAATCTGCCCAGCGCCTGCCGATCACTTATGGCCGTAACCGACACCCCCTTACGGCCGTAACCGGTCTTCGTCCAGCCTGTGCCTGTCGATCACTTACGGCTGTAACCGGCACCTTACGGCCGTAACTAGGCCAGACCAGTACCCATAGAACATTGGGAAACCCATAGAACACGATTAATAATGTTCAATAACATCAACCGATTCATCAAAATCGGACGAACAACGAAAATCAAGAAGAAATCCCGAAAATCAAATTCTAGGAGATTTCAAGAAATTACCTCGATCCGACGAAGAACAAAGATTTGATGTTGATATAATCGACAAGAATCCTCAAAAACGCCTAGAAATCGAGTGGAATCGACCAAAAACTCCCCTCCCCGACTTTTCCCGTCGCCAGCCGCCACCCGGGTGAAGAAATGTGGTGAAAATGAGGTCTAGCCGGTCAGAGGCCTATATAAGAGTTACGGCCGTAACCGGCAGGGCCTTACGGCCGTATCTCGGCCCTTACGGCCGTACCCGGCAGGTCCTTACGACCGTAACTGACATTCATCAAAAATCTGCCCAGCGCCTGCCGATCACTTACGGCCGTAACCGACACTCCCTTACGGCCGTAACTGGCCTTCGTCCAGCCTGTGCCTGCCGATCACTTACGGCCGTAACCGGCACCTTACGGCCGTAACTCGTCCAGGCCAGTACCTGCTCCACAAAGTGCGGCCGTAACTCGGCCTTGGCCACTTCCGACGGCCCGGACAACCTCGAAACCCGAAACATGTACCTCTGAATCTCCAGTTTCATTCTCATTCAAAACGGATCATCATTTCTGCATCTGTTTTGACCAGGTGTCTAACGAACGCCATCTGTTGGTTAAATGTTTTAATCGTCTGGGATACTGGCTCGTCTGACGACTGTGCAGAGAAAAATTCCCGAACTTTAGCTTCCCTCATGGGACGGGGACAGTACTGAGCTTCCATCATCAATTTAAATTCTCCCCAGTCGGCATCATGATCTACATACCGGATGGCTTCCCACTACTCGGACCCTTCCTCTATCAGAAAGTATTGAGCAATAGAGGCTCTCCGATCGTCTGGGCAATAAATCATGGCAAAAATTTTCTCCAATTCTTTTAACCAATGATCTCACGTCGGTGTCTCAGAAAATCCGTCGAATTTGGGTGGTTGCATCTTCGCCACCTCTTGCAGCCATCGGCCGCCTCTATTTCCCAAGTCTGGGATACCTTACTGTCTTTCTCCCTGTTGTAATTCTACTGCCACCTGCATTTGGTCCACGGCTTGAGCAAACTGAGTCAGCTGGTTAACCACCTGATGAAGGATTTCGGGAATGGCAGGTTCCGGTTCATTGTTAATAGATCTTTGTGGCTCGCCTGACCTGTGGCTGGCCTGATTAGAAGGCGAAGCTTCTCTTTCAGGATTCCTTCGTCCGTGTCCGCGACCGCGACCACGTCCACGTCCACCTCTCAACATATTGTAAGCATAAATACTCAATATACAGGAAACAATATTGTTCTAATGTTCAAGTATAAAGAGGTATAGCATGTAAAGGACGAGATAGAGTTTAGGAACTTACAACCACCGTTCGCACGAAGACGTAGGCAGTACAGTGATGTTATTCATGGCCGGTTACCTCAAAAGATATATATGACCCCTACTTTAACCCAATGGCCAATATATGCATAATCTTAGCTCTGATACCATATTATGTAACACCCCTGATATATTCAGGAATATTACAGTGAAGTAAATCCTTTACGTAAGAATTTACAAGGCTGATGAAACGTAAAGACAATAACAAATACTAGCAACTAAAAATAAGTGAAATAAAATACAACTGTTCTGAATCATTACTGAAAAATACAACGTCCAACAAGGAATATTAATACATAACCAAATCTAAATCACAAAGACAACGTACTCAAGTACTTATTAAAAGTCAACAAAAACTTCTGACAATTAAACCCGGCCGAAACATCACTCTGCACCCTCATCGTCATGCATCTCCAGTGGTTGTTTTCCTACTCTCCTGGATCCTGAACATAAACAAATGTTCACCCCCGAAGGGGTTAGCACAACGATGCTAGTACAAGTACGATAATCATATAACAATGATCTATTCAGCAATAATCATGACAAGTTTATCCAACGAGAAATAATAACAACACGTAACACATCATGACAGTCTCAACATACTCATGGTATTCCAATGATCCAGCGCACACGGCTATAGATTCCCATGATGATCCCGTCGGACCAACACATGGTGGAACTACCTGTCCAACGATCCATCGCACACAGCTATAGCTTTCCCATGATGATTCCCGTCGGATCAACGCATGGTGGACAATTTAATCACAACACATGTACACAGTACAATCATAGCATAACCGACATAATACGAACAATTCTAATTAAAGTACTTTCCTCGAATTGATGACAAGAATAAAACTTCGACGAATATCAATACACTCGAAGTTCGTCCCTTCGATCAATCATGTTGCAAAGCTTGAACCTTTAAACAGAAGAAATAATATAGAGTTCATCTCACGTCGAATAACTCACGTATGAACATCTAACAATCCAACTATGGTCGAAAGTTCAACAAAACGCAACCTGTCTGATCTGCATAACGTATGTTACGTACTAACCGTAGCGTACGTTAAGTATGCTCGTTAGCGTACGTAAGCTACGAATCATAGCGTACGCTAATCATGCAATAGATAGTATCCTTTCTGATCAGACGAGTGACTCGTCTGCTGATATAACGTACGTTATGTACCCAACGTAGTGTATGTTAACTCTTCCCATTAGCGTACGTAAACTACAGAGCCTTGCGTACGCTAAACATGTATCTGACAGAATCCTCCCTGATCAGACGACTGACTCGACGTACGAAATTCTCAGTGTTTAACGTACGTTAACTCCACACATGTTACACTCATGTAAACTTAGATGATCTAATGATGTTCAATGTCTTCCAACTTCAAGCATATCATCATGGTGTTATAATCCAATCTTGATTACAAATTCTCTTTCGTAATTCTGTTAATCTGAGGTTGATACACTAGTTACCAATATCATCAATATATTCCAACTTCATCATGAAGATTAATTTATCAATTCAACTTAACAAGATACAAAAAATCCTTCCATGATCAACCTCCTAGGCTCGTCTAACAAAAGTGATATTAATACCAAGTCCATGATTACTACGAAAAACCTTCCATATGAGGTTTATCAATCTCAGAAAACTTCCGTTACTTGTTCATCGTAACAAGATTCAAATTATGATGTTCTCAACAATGATAACTTAAGCATAATCATCCCAACTTCTAAACATGATGTATGGTTGTATTAATCATCTATGGAACTTAATATTTTTGGTAACATGATCATAACATCCTTAAGAATACGAATTCAAGGTTGGAGATAGCATAACATACCTTAAGATGAAGAAAATGCTGAGACAATAGGTACAATCCAACTCCGGTTGCTTGTGTGCCAATCCAAGATGTTCTTCAACTTCAATGATCAAGTAATAGTGATATCCAATCTTCAATGATCAATTAAAGGTGTTCTAAAGGTGTATAAGGTGGCTGGGAACTCTCTGGGAATGAAGTATGATGAAGGCTAAGTGAAAGAAATGAAATGAAAAGAAATGGGGCGATGTCCCATTTATAACTTTCTGACCTTAACGTACGTTAGCCTTCATGCATAACGTACGTTAGTGGCTTAGCGTACGCTACCCAGTCATCTTAGCGTACGCTATCATTCAATGATAGTTAACTGTTCTCATTCTGTACTCGATTACGTATGCTACACCAACCGGTTACGTACGTAAGTAACACCCATTAGCGTACGCTAGACACATACCTTAGCGTATGTTAACACCCGTGGACTTCAAAACTGTCCAGGTTCATCCTCGGGAATCTTATCCGGACCCATCGTCCGGCTGGCACATGTGCTAGCCGCCCAAACAATATCCAGAATGCGATAGCACCATGAGTACTACGAGAATAACACCACACGAATTATCAATCACCAAAAGGGATTCAACCCGGAATCCTCGAGCACCTATAATCCTCCGGAAGGAACAATAAAAACAATGAAGATTCGATTACAATGGGAATCAAGGTCAAAAACAACGGAAAAATCCCACCAAACTATCGAAGGGAAACTCATTGGGACATTTAGTCGAACACTTAACGCTCGATAACTCCCAAGAACACTCGAATCACCAATCGAGTTGAACAAACTCGAAATACGGATATACAACCCATAGAACACGATTAATAATGTTCAATAACATCAACCGATTCATCAAAATTGGACGAACAACGAAAATCGAGAAGAAATCCCGAAAATCAAATTCTAGGAGATTTCAAGAAATTACCTCGATCCGACGAAGAACAAGGATTTGATGTTGATATAATCGACAAGAATCCTCAAAAATGCCTAGAAATCGAGTAGAATCGACCAAAAACTTCACTCCCCGACTTTTCCCGTCGCCAGCCGCCACCTGGGTGAAGAAATGTGGTGAAAATGAGGTCTGGCCGGTCACAGGCCTATATATGGCCGACAGAGTTACAGCCGTAACTCGGCCCTTCTGATAAATGCCGGCGAGTCCTTACAGTCATGCCGGCATTCGTCAAAAATCTGCCCAGCGCTTGCCGATCACTTACGGCCGTAACCGACACCCCCTTACGGCCGTAACCGACCTTCGTCCAGCCTGTGCCTGCCGATCACTTACGGCCGTAACCGTCACCTTACGGCCGTAACTCGCCCAGGCTAGTACCTGCCCCACAAAGTGCGGTCGTAACTCGGTCGTGGCCACTTCCGATGGCCCGAACAACCTCGAAACCCAAACTTGAATATGAATCGAAGATATGGTTACGAAGTACTCGCAAAGACGAATCCAAACGCTATGAAAACACATGATTCCGACCACCCGAAGGCTCGAAATTCGACAATGGAAAGTAATTACCCCAAACTTTGGGAAATTACGAAAACGGCCCAAAACGTCCGAAATACACGATACACGATCGAAACACCAAGCCAAAGCTCGCAACATGGATAATAACATTAAATGAACTTACTAGAAACTTGAAACAACTGTTTCAGACGAGATTCGCAAGAATCGAACTCAAGTGCGGAAAAACCGCTTAAGAACACGGAACTCAACAAAACGATACCGAAACAAACTCGGGTGACAAAAAGTGTAAAATTAATCACTCTCGGAATGACGAAACGGTCAAAACAGAGTCGCTAAGTTAGACTTCCGCCAAAAAACAAAAATTATCGTAAATCGAAATTGCGGATATTACATACTACCCTTCTTAAAAGAAGTTTCGTCCCGAAACTTAAAACAAGTAGGGAGAAGCAATATCCCGCTAAGAAAACTCAACGAGATACACAAGAAACGCGTAACTTACGCCCAACGGCGAAACATTACAAGCAACGCAAAGGAATATACGGCTTGAAAACAGGCTCCACGACGACCAACATAACGCCACCGGTAGAGACATAATAAGACCAACAAGTGACAAGCGTCATCAAACAGATAATACAATCAAGTCGATTATCCGAACAATCACAAAACACAACGAACGAAAATCAATACGATTGACCAACCCAACGGTACATCAATCAAAATGCGAGCCAATCGCTGAATAAATACGGAATTCCACCGCCCAAGGGTGGGAAGATCAGCGAGACTAATTTCCCGAACTTAAGGGAATTTGAAGGATTCGAGCGTTCAACAATCACCAAGCTAGATCAACAAAAACCGAACAATCAAACGATCGAACCACAACGATCGAGACAACAAAAATTGAACAATCATGTTCGATTCACGAAGAACAACAAAATTCAAACAACAACACTAAGGTTCACATCTCGAATCGAGACAATATATGATCCGGTGAAGACAACAAGATGCGCATTCACATAAGATCCACAGGAAAGGGAATAGCAATTGAAAAGTCACAACGACAAAAGAGTTATTCCGAAACAATACCACACTCGTTCGATCAACAAAAGCAAGGGACATGACAAGCTCAGAAAATGTCAACGAACAGAAACGAGTCGACAGAGTTGAAAATACAGAAGTTCAAAATCTGATCCACTTCGAATAAAAGAACTTAATCTCCGAAATTCGAAACAACAAGTTAAGGAAATAACATAACATACAACTGATAGACCACGCCCCTCAGGGACTCCTCGGAGTCGGTCCTGATATCAGTGCTCAAGTTCGTGCCTCGGAAGGCTCGGTGACCAACTCGCAAAACTGAACCCGGTGTCCCTCAAGCACGCACTTGTATCACGTTACTGGCAGAAAAGGACAATGCACACGAACATGACCCGACAGATTGCAGTTAAAACACCTCCTGGCCTTACCAGGAGTCAAGGCAGACGAATTGGAACTCTCAGTCCCACGCATTGAGTGATGGAGCTTCACCTCAAAAAGACTACGACGTTGCAGACTAGAAACACCAACTCTTGCACTGTCAACAAGGTCATCGGACTTCCTCTGCTTCTTTGACTCGGGCACACGCTCCGACGATAATGAAGCTAGTTCACGGGCTAAGGCTCGATCTTGATAGTCCCTCAACGAAGTACAAGTGAGTCCCGACATGTACACGCGAATCTCTGGCTTCATCCATCTGTCAAAGTGAAAGATCTTCTCTTCCTCGGTTCTCACCCGATCTCGCACATAACTGAGTTGTTTGCTATAGTCGATGATAGCCTGTGACACTGAAATATCTTGCGGTTCTGCCAAATAAAATTCATGAATCCTTTGCTCTCTAATCGGTTTTGGACAGAAATCAGCTTCCATAAATGCCTGGAACTCTGCCCACGTGACATCACGATCACGAGGCTTAACAACTTTCCACCAATTAGCGGCATCTTTGTCAAGAAGGTACTGAGCAACAGGTACCTTCCGCTCTTCAGGACAATCGACAGCCTCGAATATCTTCCCCAACTGGAAAAGCCAACCATCCCATTGACGCATCCGCAACACTGGCGAATCGAGGGGATTCATACGAATTACTTCCCGAAGCCAGATTCGCACCGGTGTTGCAGGTCATATTTGTAATGTCTGTTGAAGCACAGGTCAACTGAGTCATCTGTGTAGCTACCGGCTGTAAAATAGTAGCAACACCGACACCGATATCATCACCAGCAGCATGATCCCGATCCCGCACCCGGTCGCCATGACCACGACCTCTGCCCCTCGGCATACTGAATAAGCAACCACTCAGCACAACAGGAAATTATAACACTCAACACTTACAACGATTACCATCGTAAAGTAACACACATACAAACACCACAGCAACAACGGTATCGTTCGGCGACCTCAGCAGTCCGAACGATATCCAGCATACGATTACTAAACATCACTAAACAACCACGTATGTACACAATCATGCAAACTCAAGTTCCAACAGCTCGCACGGGTGCGATAACACACAAATCATCACAAAGCGAGAACATTCAATACCAGCATTACACCTCTCGCAGAGGGCTAACACAACAACTGTGTGGCGAACGACTCCACGCTCACACCACCACTAATAGTAATGCTAACATCGTACATATGTCCCTGGGCCTCACACCGGAAAGATAGGTTTTAAAAACGAATACCACCTTTTACAAAAAAAATTGGAAACACTAGTTCATCTTGAGTATAACTTTACAAAAAGTTGAACAACCATCATTGTCGAGACTTTGAAAACCATCTTGCGTTTGAACAAAAATGAGGACACTTTTCTTTTAGTGAAAAACTTCCAGAAATATTCGACCCTCGGGTCTAAGCAAAGCATTTCTAAATAATTGAAAATATCTCAAAATATTTTGGTCCCCAACTGGAATAATTTTGAAATATATTACGGCACTAGAAAACACCTTGAAAGTACCGCGAGAAAATAATTCATTTTAAAAGTACGTCTCGAAATTTATTTTCTAAGATACTCAAGGTTTTCGAAGATCTATTAGGTTAGAATGCCTAAAAACTCACACGTAACAACATTCACTTACATACATCACAATACACGCATCAACTCATTCAAAACCAAGACAACACATGTCTTTTACCGGAAACAAACAGTCGAATATCATATTCAAAAGGACATAAATAACGGCAGTACTCCTCATATAAACGAAATATGAGAGTCACATAAACGCATCATGAACGAAGAATCGGCATAGAGACTCCGTCACTTAACACATAATCATACCAGTACATCGCGTCACACGACGCACAACACAAAGAAGGGAGACTTACATTCACAGGTCGCACGAAGATGATGATCGCCCCATGATACTAATCACGACCAACCAACTCACACGACGCGTTGTGACACGACTCCGTCAGACAAAATCCGACTAGACAAAACTCAATAGACACAACTTGGCCCAACAGCCTAGGTTTCCACAACCAAAGCGCTCCAATACCATTTATGTAACACCCCCAATCCACTCAGGGATATTACACGCCGTAGAATCCTTCCTCAAGGATCTACCAGGCTGGTAACAATATTGAACATCTCAACAATGCCTTTAAGGCTAAAAAGGACTCAGTAGACCGATTTTGTCTTTCAATAAATACATATAACTCAAACATAATACATGCCCACGCAGTGGTTGAATACAACACACTCCGTACTGACGGGAAAGAATACCGCAAGAAATAAAATACAACTAAGCGATACGACAATGTACGGGTCCTCATGTGATATCATCTTTCATCACCCTTCATGCCGACCACGTGTTATGCTCCCCAAAACACGAATGCAAAGACAGACATCCACCCCCGAATACTCGGGGTTAGCAAAACTCCTTTGTTTTCCTAGTGCAAGTATAAAATACGAAGACAAGCCATACATATCATACTCCGAGGACTTAGAAATCATAAACATACTTCCCGAGGTAAAACACTTGATCAAAACGGTTAAATCGAAAGATAGGGGTAAACCCGATATACATCTTGTAAAAACATTTTATGATCTCGGGAGTTTTGAAAATGTTTAGGGACACATCCCAAAAGTCATTTTCCCAAAGCATAAATACGATAACAACACACGGGGTCCACGACCCAATCATACCATCCCGATCACAAGCACGGGGTTCAAGACCCGATCATATCATAACAACATGTTTCCACAGATTATTCGCGTCCCGCGCTAGCAAGCCACGGACCTCAGATGCTCCCAAAGAACATACCCGAGTGAATAACCCACAGGGAAACCATGCCGAATCACATGTCACCGTAACAAAAAATCACGTGACTACAAGCACAGATATATTCATAACCAAATCACAACCATAAGTTATCCCGGCATCACGCTAACAAGTCATGAACCTCGGAGTCCCCGCAAGACATACCTGATGGATAACCACACAAGTTATCCCCGGCATCGGGCTAGCAAGCCCCGAACCTCGGAGTCCCCTCAAGACATACCCGGATTGGATAACCCTACGGTCACGCCCGACCCATACTAGCAAGTATGATCCCGGAGATTCAACAATCCTACCCGGAGGCACATCTCATACAACAAGCACACAACAATAATCAACTATCAAGCCAACCAATATTAAGCATCACAACCTCCTTTCAAAGGGGTAACAACCAATATCACCTGTCACATATTCACCGAACAAGCACGCATAACAACACGTAATCCTCGGTAAATGATTACGGTTTAATACATTCACTAAATGTGATCATAAGTCTTTCAACAAACGAAGTTAACACTCATAGGCCAAAAACACACTTATTCACAAAGCATCCGAATTATCATTGAAAGACAACATTTATCGAGAACATACCGATACTTTTAAACATTCATTAAACATCCGGATTTTACAAAAAATCATTTACCAAAAATTATACCTACGAAACATGAAACGTATGGGCAAGATACTTGGCTCAAAACCACGATCGCAACGAGATGACGGATCGGATGTGGTCGAACAGTCCCGAATCCCCGAACAATATCAAGAACGCGATAGCACCACGAGTACAACGAGAATAACACCACACAAATTATCAATCACCAACCGGGATTCAACCCGAAATACTCGAGCACCTATAATCCTCCGGAAGGAACAATAAAAACAATGAAGATACGATTACAATGGGAATCAAGGTCAAAAACAACGGAAATCCCACCAAACTATGAAAGGGAAACTCATTGGGACATTTAATCGAACACTTACTGCTCGATAACTCCCAAGAACACTCGAATCACCAATCGAGTTGAACAAACTCGAAATACGGATATACAACCCATAGAACACGATTAATAATGTTCAATAACATCAACCGATTCATCAAAATAGGACGAACAATGAAAATCAAGAAGAAATCCCGAAAATCAAATTCTAGGAGATTTCAAGAAATTACCTCGATCCGACGAAGAACAAGGATTTGATGTTGATATAATCGACAAGAATCCTCAAAAATGCCTAGAAATCGAGTGGAATCGACCAAAAACTCCACTCCCTGATTTTTCCTGTCGCCAGCCGCCACCCGGGTTAAGAAATGTGGTGAAAATGAGGTCTAGCCGGTCACAGGCCTATATATGGCCGACAGAGTTACGGCCGTAACCGGCAGGGCCTTACGGCCGTAACTCGGCCCTTACGGCCGTACTCGGCAGGTCCTTACGGCCATAACCGGCATTCGTCAATAATCTGCCCAGCGCCTACCGATCACTTACGGCTGTAACCGACACCCCCTTACGGCCGTAACTGGCCTTCGTCCAGCCTGTGCCTGCCGATCACTTACGGCCGTAATCGGCACCTTATGGCCATAACTCGGCCAGGCCAGTACCTGCTCCACAAAGTGCGGCCGTAACTCGGTCGTGGCCACTTCCGATGGCCCGGACAACCTCGAAACCCAAAACATGTACCTCTGAATCTCCAGTTTCATTATCATTCAAAATGGATCATCATTTCTGCATCTGTTTTGACCAGGTGTCTAACGAACGCCATTTGTTGGTTAAATGTTTTAATCGTCTGGGATACGGGCTCGTCTGACGATTATGCAGAGAAAAATTCCCGAACTTTAGCTTCCCTCAAATGTTAACCACCTGGTGAAGGATTTCGGGAATGGAAGGTTCCGGTTCATTGTTAATAGATCTTTGTGGCTCCCCTGACCTGTGGCTGGCCTGATTAGAAGGCGAAGCTTCTCTTTCAGCATTCCTTCGTCGCGTCATGCGGCGACCACATCCACGTCCACCTCTCAACATACTGTAAGCATAAATACTCAATATACAGGAAACAATATCGTTCTAATGTTCAAGTATAAAGAGGTATAGCATGTAAAGGACGAGATAGAGTTTAGGAACTTACAACCACCGTTCGCACGAAGACGTAGGCACTACGGTGATGTTATTCATGGCGGTTACCTCAAAGATATATATGACCCTACTTTAACTTGATGGCCAATATATGCATAATCTTAGCTCCGATACCATATTCTGTAACACCCCCGATATATTCAGGAATATTACAGCGACGTAAATCCTTTACGTAAGAATTTACAAGGCTAATGAAACATAAAGACAATAACAAATACTAGCAACTAAAAATAAGTGAAATAAAATACAACTGTTCTGAATCAGTACTGAAAAATACAACGTCCAACAAGGAATATTGATACATAACCAAATCCAAATCACAAATACAACGTACTCAAGTACTTATTAAAAATCAACACAATGTTCTGATAATTAAACCCGGCCGGAACATCACTCTGCACCCTCATCGTCATGCAGCTCCAGTGGTTGTTTTCCTGCTCTACTGGATCCTAAACATAAACAAATGTTCACCCCCGAAGTGGTTAGCACAACGATGCTAGTACAAGTACGATAATCATATAACAATGATCTATTCAACAATAATCATGACAAGTTTATCCAAAAAGAAATAATAACAACACATAACACATCATGACAGTCTCAACATACTCATGGTATTACAACGATCCAGTGCACACGGCTATAGATTCCCATGATGATCCCGTCGGACCTACGCATGGTGGAACTACCTGTCCAACGATCCAACGCACACAGCTATAGATTTCCCATGATGATTCCCGTCGGATCAACACATGGTGGACAATTTAATCACAACACATGTACACAGTACAATCATAGCATAACCGACATAATACGAACAATTCTAATTAAAGTACTTGCATCGAATTGATGACAAGAATAAACTTCGGCGAATATCAATACACTAGAAGGTCGTCCCTTCGATCAATCACGTTGCAAAGCTCGAACCTTTAAACAGAAGAAATGATATAGAGTTCATCTCACGTCGAATAACTCATGTATGAACATCTAACAATCCAACTATGGTCATAAGTTCAACAAAATGCAACCTGTCTGATCTGCATAACGTACGTTACGTACCAACCGTAGCATATGTTAAGTATGCTCGTTAGCGTACGTAAGCTGCGAATCCTAGCGTACACTAATCATGCATTAGAGAGTATCCTCTCTGATCAGACGAGTGACTCGTCTGCTGATATAACGTACATTAGTACCCAACGTAGTGTACGTTAACTCTTCCCATTAGCGTACGTAAACTACAGAGCCTTGCGTACGCTAAACATGTATCTGACAGAATCCTCCCTGATCAGACGACTGACTCGACGTACGAAATTCTCAGTGTTTAACGTACGTTAACTCCACACATGTTACACTCACGTAAACTTGGATGATCTAATGATGTTCAATGTCTTCCAACTTCAAGCATATCATCATGGTGTTATAATCCAATCTTGACTACAAATTTTCTTTCGTAATTCGGTTAATCTGAGGTTGATACACTAGTTACCAATATCATCAATATATTCCAACTTCATCATGAAGATTAATTTATCAATTCAACTTAACAAGATACAACAAATCCTTCCATGATCAACCTCCTAGGCTCGTCTAACAAAAGTGATATTAATACCAAGTCCGTGATTACTACGAAGAAACCTTCCATATGAGGTTTGTCAATCTCATAAAACTTCCGTTACTTGTTCATCGTTACAAGATTCAAATTATGATGTTCTCAACAATAATAATTTAAGCATAATCATCCCAACTTCTAAACATGATGTATGGTTGTATTAATCATCTATGGAACTTAATATTTTTGGTAGCATGATCATAACATCCTTAAGAATATGAATTCAATGTTGGAGATAGCATAACATACCTTAAGATGAAGAAAATGCTGAGACAATAGGTAGAATCCAACTCCAGTTGCTTGTGTGCCAATCCAAGATGTTCTTCAACTTCAATGATCAAGTAATAGTGATATCTAATCTTCAATGATCAATTAAAGGTGTTCTAAAGGTGTATAAGGTGGCTGGGAACTCTCTGGGAATGAAGTATGTTGAAGGCTAAGTGAAAGAAACGAAATGAAAAGAAATGGGGCGATGTCCCATTTATAACTTTCTGACCTTAATGTACGTTAGCCTTCATGCATAACGTACGTTAGTGGCTTAGCGTACGCTACCCAGTCATCTTAGCGTATACTGTCGTTCAATGATAGTTAACTGTTCTCATTCTGTACTCGATTACGTACGCTACACCAACCGGTTACGTACGTAAGAAACACCCATTAGCGTACGTTAGACACATACCTTAGCGTATGTTAACACCCGTTGACTTCAAAACTGTCCAGGTTCAGCCTCGGAAATCTTATCCGGACCCATCATCCGGCTGGCACATGTGCTAGCCGCCCAGCTCAATTATTGGCTGCCTTACGTATGCTACGCTTTATTCGTAGCGTACGCTAGCTTTGGCGAATAACGTACGTTAAGCTTCCTTATTAGCGTACGTTATCACGTAATTGCATATGGAAATTTACGTGTTGATATTATCATGCAAATGGATACGAATACGAGAAATATCATACTTTGATTATTGATATCACAAATCCGAAAAATACAGGGTTCAATACAGACGAAATACTAAACAATTTATCCGATTATTACAATTCGAGCCACTCTTCGTTCTCCTCGTGGTTCTTGTTGATTCGTCATACCCTCTTCATTGTTCTTCATCTACTAAGGTTAGCCTATCAATCCCTGAAGTAATTTCCTCAATGTTGTTGATTATACTTGTTGGATTACGGGTATTTGGGTATATTTTGCTAACTCTCGTAGACAATCTAATCGGACGGATTTGTAGTACTCAGAACTATCATTGCTCATATGTTTCATTTTCATACAACTCATATCTATCACATGCGAAAATGTCATCTCAATCGACATTGGAAATATAAAATATGACGAATCAAATGTAGAAGAATTTCGTAGGGATCCGTCACCGTATGTTAAATTAGTTGTAGCCACTCTTACCTTACGATTGTCGATGCTAAGCGAACTAGGGGGAACAATTCGATAGCGTTATCGCCATTAAAGATCAAACCGCCGAAATCATTGTGTTAAATGGTAATCCACCGATTTAAGTACTCGGAATAGAGGATTGATTTAGAAGTTATGGAATTCAATTATTCTTTGGTCGTTGTTTCAAGCCAAAAAATGATTAGGATAATCTTGTTGAGAAAATCGACATAACTAACGTTAATCATAGAATTGAACGGCATGGTAGTCTGTATTGCTTGTGAACGTAGAAGCTCGATACTAGTATTGGCAAAATAAAACTATGTTAGGAATCCAGTTAGGGAAGGGAAAGGAGACTAATTTTATTCATCATGATCCATACAAGATGTTAATCGGGTATTACGTGACTAGGGTAAACTCGATCGGACGTGGAAATCCAAGTTATCGCAAAGTGCTTACCATCGGATTTAAGGCAAGTGAAATGTTCCTCGAGAAATGCTAATATTATTGAAATGTTCGTGTTCATGAATGTGCCATTGTTGATGAATACCGACGGTTGTATTTCTCTAAAAATGTGTTATGAATGGGCCGATGTGTTGGGGATAAAACCTGTATGGTACCTGTGTGGAAATGTGTTGAAGGATAAGACCCAATTAGGGCACCCATGTTCCGGGGTATTCCTATGTGGATACTTTCGTGATCGTTGGTTGTGACATTAGGGTTTATGTGATAAAACAAGACGGCAACATCGGTCGTGCTGTGAATTATCTTCTATTTGTTATGTGGCACGGTGTTGGTAAAATTATGTATATCGTTGCTTATAATTATTATTGGTTGCATTCTCTGATCCCGAGTTATCTGGCATGATCCGTCATGCCAGATAAATTTGTTGATTATGTGCAGGACATTCCTTAGGAGTCCGGTTAGACTTGAACGGTGTTAGGATAAAATCTTGTCGTTGCATGAATTAAATTTGATTTTTGAAATCTCCGTTATGTAATAATCGAACTTTGTACTATGTACCTCCTTAAAACATTTCGGCTTGATATGTAACCGTGGATTCATCATTTTATTACAATTTCTTTAAAATGTCTATTTCTTAAACTAGCCTTGTGGGTCGCACATGGGATCCACGGCACTGTAATGCCTCGGGGGACTTTGGGGGTGTTACAGAAAATGGTATCAGAGAGCGCGCAAGGTTCCTGTTAAAAAGGTTTTAAATAAAATTCCTCCTAATTTCCGAAGTTATCCCTGCCCAACACCCCAAGCGTAGTAACTCCTCGTGGGAATGCGAAGCAAGTAATATGTGTGTTTCTATCTATTATGTTTAATTGCAAGCGTGTGTTGAGCGGCCTTAGATTACTATTATGCATTAATGGCATGCCGTGGAGCTAGGAGGGTGGTGAACGAGGCTCAGGGTTCCGCCGAGAACCACGACGAGGACAGAAACACTGTCGAGACCCATCCTGCCGGGGACCAAACGCCACAAATTAATCAAAACGATCAGGAGGCAGAACGCCAGAACAACAACCTGGGAGGCATGGACCCGGCCTTCGTTCAGGCTCTTTCCCAAGCTATCGCCATGGGGATCGCTCAGGTTAACCAAGTAGAACGGATACCAGTCATCAATGTGGAAGAGAACGTAGGGAGAGACCGATGGTTGGGAGAGATGCTGAAGGCTAGGCCTCCACTGTTTGACGGGGCAGGGGAGAAACACGTGGACAATTAGATTTCTGAAATGTAGACTGCTTTCGAAGTAATCGGATATCCAGAGAACCGAAAGGTGCCGCTTGGGATTAATCAGCTCCGTGACACTGCTGCCCGCTGGTGGAGAACATACAGGCCAGAGAACCGAGTGGTTGGGTGGGCCGAATTTGCCCGGATACTATAGAGCGAGTACTGTCCTAGATCAGCCCAGACCGCTCGTGCACGAGACTTTTTCAGTTTCGGACCACAGAATATGCCAGTACCGGAGATTATTCGGGCCTACCATACCGAGCTAAGTTACATCTCACAAATAGTTCCATCAGAAGATCAACGAATCTGTAATCTTGCACAGAGGTTGCCGGAAGATGTACAATGCTATGCCGCCGGATTCCACTGCACGACTCTGAGGGCGTACAAAGACGTAATCACAGCATATGCCAGCACTCTTGTTAACACCGACACCGGACATAATTCGAAGAAGCAGAAGACGTCGACTCAGTCAGGGAGTAACAACAAAACGAACTCGGGACCCGTATCTTCTTTTAAGTCAGCAGTCTCGTACCAGCCGAGGAGTGCATCTGATCGGCCTTACCGTAAGGACAGCTATCTCAGGTACCCTTCTCGTTAACTCTCAGCCTGTGCATGTACTATTTGATACCGGAGCCACACATTCGTTTATATCTATGGAATGTGTTGAACATTTAAATCTTGCTTGTGTACATTGTGAATCCTTTACTGTTAAGCTACCCGAGGGTAGTAGAGTAGGCGGCGATCTAGAAATTCGAGACTGTCAGATCCGCATCGACGATCATAGTTGGACTGCTAATATTATGGTCTTCCCGCTTCAAAACGAAGATATCATTTTAGGCATGGACTGGATGCCATTGCACAGAACCATATTGGATACCTACCACATGACTATTTCCATCACGGCTCATGACGGTACCACACATATTATCAAGGGTTGAGAACACTTCAGTACGAAAGGATCTATCAGCCTTCTTTCCTCGGAAGTCTCCTGCAAATATCGAAGGAAGTACTATTGGTGTTATGTTCTTCAGGAGGGCACATCACAACTTTCGGTCGCAAACATTCTGGTGGTGAATGAATTTCCAGACGCATTTCCCGATGAACTGCCAGGGCTGCCACCACACCGAGAAGTTGACCTCTCCATTGAACTCGAGCCGGGGATGAGACCTATTTCCAAAGCTCCTTACAGGATGGCACCGGCTGAGATGAAAGAATTAAAGTTACAGCTCGAAGATCTGCTGGAGAAGGGATTGATCCGCCCAAGCACCTCGCCGTGGGGCATGCCGGTACATTTTGTTAAGAAAAAAGACAACTCTCTACGCTTGTGCATGGACTATAGGGAACTAAACAAGGTTACTATCAAGAATCGTTACCCACTTCCAAGAATCGATGACCTCCTAGATCAATTATAGGGGGCGGTTGTGTTTTCAAAAATCGATCTACATTCCGGATATCACCAGTTGAGGATTCGGGAGGAGGATATACCCAAGAACGCATTTCGATTGAGGTATGGACATTACGAGTATATCGTGGTATCATTCGGGTTGACTAACACCCCAGCCATTTTCATGGAATTGATGAACAGTGTTTTAATCGATTTCCTCGATAAGTGCACCGTGGTTTTTATTTACGACATCCCTAATTTATTCTCGAAGCCGTCAGGAACACGAGGAACATTTGAGGCAGCACCAACTTTATGCAAAACTTTCCAAGTGCGAATTCTGGATGCCGGAAGTAATTTTCCTCGGACATGTTGTCTCGGCAGAAGGCATTAAGGTTGATCCACAAAATATCGAGCCGATAATGAGTTGGGAACCGCCGAAGAACGTCAAGGAGGTAAGGAGTTTCCTAGGATTGATGGGTTACTATCAAAGATTCGTCGAGGCTTTCACCCGTATCGCTCGACCATTAACGAACCTACTGAGAAAAAGCACCAAGTTTGTATGAACTACGGACTGTCGGAAGAGCTTTGATGAGCTCAAGAGGAGGCTGACTACTGCTCCAGTGTTAGTGCTACCGCAGGGGACGGAAGGATTCATTATATATACGGATGTGTCTAAGCATGGGCTGGGATGTGTCTTAATGCATAATGACAGAGTTATTGCGTACGTATCCCGACAACTGAGGCCATACGAAACGAATTACCTGACGCATGACTTGGAGCTAGCCACAGTGGTGCATGCCCTCAAGATTTGGAGGCACTATCTTTACGGAGTTACTTGCAAGATTTTCACGGATCATAAGAGTTTGAAATATATCTTCACTCAGAGAGAATTAAAGATGAGACAAAGGCGCTGGTTGGAGTTAATCAAGGACTACGATGTGGAAATCTCATACCACCCCGGGAAGGCCAATGTGGTAGGATGCCCTTAGTCGGAAAACTACATAAGAAGTAATGTTATCGGCCTGTGATTCAACCCGACTATGACAAGACATCGGGAGAAGCGATGCAAGTGTGGATACAACGTAGGCAAGGACAAATATGCTCAATCAATATACATTCGTCCTTACTAGACGAGATACGTCTAGCATAGATGGAGGATCCTGAACTACGTGCAATCGGTGCAAAGATCGAGGGGGTAGAGGTTTCTGACTATGCAATCCAGGGGGACTTGGTAAGATTCACGAATAGGATCTGGATTCCTCCGAATGATGAGCTGAAGCAAACTATACTGAGAGAGGCTCACTCCACTCCTTAATCTATTCATCCCGTAGCGAGCAAAATGTACAAAGATCTGCGACAGAGTTTTTGGTGGAAAAATATGAAATGGGAAGTTGCTAGGCTCGTCGCCCGATGTATGACGTGCCAACAAGTGAAGATTGAACATAGCAGACCAACCAGAATCATGCAACCCCTACCCATTCCGGAGTGGAAATGAGAGAGCATATCGATGGATTTTGTCACTAAGCTACCAACGGCAGTGGGAGGAAAGGATACAATTTGGGTTATCGTTGACCGATTAACAAAATTGGCACATTTCATTCCTATTCAAGAAACAACCGGGACAGAGCAATTGACCACTATTTTCATCAGAGAGATCATAAGGCTGCACGGCGTTCCCTCATCCATCATTTCGGATAGGGATACCAGATACGTGTCCCATTTTTGGAAAGCCGTCCATAAAGCTATAGGGACCCAGACACATTTTAGCACAACTTATCACCCTCAGACGGATGGACAGACCGAGCACACGATTCAAACCTTGGAGGATATGTTGAGGGCATGTGTGCTCGATTGGGGTAAGGATTGGGCTAGACATCTGGGGTTGGTGGAGTTTTCGTACAACAACAGCTGGCATGCGAGCATAGGCATGGCACCATTTGAGGCCCTGTATGGGCGAAGATGCAAGTCTCCATTATGTTGGTATGATGCTTCTGACACCGCGGTTACCGAGTTAGATCTGATCTAGGAATCCATTAAGAAGGTCGCTATTGTTTGAAAGCACATGCTAGCACCATAGAGTCGACAGAAGTCTTATGCCGAAAATCGGCAGTGACCATTAGAATTTATATTCAGGGATCATGTTTGGGTCAAAGTATCACTTATGCGGGGTATCCATCGTTTCGTCCAAAATGGCAAGTTAAGCCCGAGGTTCATAGGCCCGTTCGAGATATTAGACCGGGTGGGGAAGCTTGCGTATCGATAAGCTCTGCCGCCGCATCTAGATGGAGTGCATAACGTCTTTCACGTCTCCCAGTTAAGTAAATATGTCTATGATACGAGTCACAAAATTAATTTCGAAGAAGTGGAAATTTTCGATGACGCTACCTTTAGAGAGGTATCGATCGCCATCATGGATCAACGTATGAAGATATTGCGAAATAAAGCCATACCCCTCGTGAAGGTTCAGTGGTCACACCAAGGCATGGAAGAAGCAACTTGGGAGACCGAGTCGAGCATGAATGAGAGTTATCCCGACTTATTTTCTTAGTTTCGGGACGAAACTATTTTAAGGGGGGTGACATGTAATACCACTGGTATTTCATGCTTAATTACATTGTACTGTGTCGGTATTTCATGCTTAATTACCTTGTACTGTGTGATTTCTTATTGTGTGATGTTGCCTTTTATATTATGTGACTTCATTTAAAGTACTACGGTACAATGATGTGATGTGAATGGAACGGTACCTTGACGCCGTTGGACAATTGTCGGTGCAAATATGACGGTGGCCAACGTCTTGTTCCCCGATGAATTGTTGATGAGTGGAAAGGTGGTCGCTCTGAGATGATTAAAATGTGATATATGACTAAGGGACTAAGTGACTAACGTATGCTATATGATGTGCATAACGTACGCTAAGTCGGTAACATTACCTACGTTAACGTTGCTTTGTTACGTACGTAATGCTAAGATTAGTCATTCGACCAGAATCTCCCTTTGACAAGGACCGGGGCACTTTTAGTGGGCTAGGGGACAAACGAGTCAACCCCTTATAACAAACGCTATTCACCAAGCTTAGCGTACGCTACGGTCATGTGCCTTACGTACGTTAGGAAAACTTACGTACATAATAGATGGGCGCATTTCAGGCAGTGACCTCTGGACGGCCTTTACGTACATTAATGGTAGTACCTTACGTATATAATGACCTTTACGTACGTAAAGCCTGGAGCTTTAACGTACGTTAAAAAGATCAAGTGTTATAAAATAACACTTCCCCCTTCATTCTCTCGACCTCAAACCTGCAGAGAAGCACTCTTGAAGCATTTCCCCAACCATATACTCGATTATTGGCCTCTCATACACTTGAATTAACATAGAGGAGGTGATTTCTTGAGCTCCGGTGAAGATTATTCAAGTCATTCGAGCCACTCTTCGTCCTCCTCAGGGTTCTTGTTGATTCGTCATCCCTCTTCATTGTTCTTCATCTACTAAGGTAAGCCTATCAATCCCTGAAGTAATTTCCTCGATGTTGCTGATTATACTTGTTGGATTATGGGTATTGGGGTAGATTTTGCTAACACTCGTAGACAATCTAATCGGACGGATTTGTAGTAATCGGAACTATGATTGCTCGTATGTTTCATTTTCATACAACTCATATCTATCACATGCGAAAATTTCATCTCAATGGACATTGGAAATATAAAATATGACGAATCAAATGTAGAAGAATTTCGTAGGGATCCGCACCATATGTTAAACTAGTCTTAGCCACTCTTACATTATGATTATCGATGCTAAGTGAACTAAGGGGAACAATTCGATAGTATTATCGTCATTAAAGATCAAACCACCGAAATCATTGTGTTAAATGGTAATCCACCGATTGAAGTACTCGGAATAGAGAATTGAATTAGAAGTTATGGAATTCAATTATGCTTTGGTCGTTGTTGCTAGCCGAATGATGATTAGGATAATCTTGTTGAGCAAATCGACATAACTAACATTAATCGTAGAATTGAATGGCATGGTAATACGTATTGCTTGTGAACGTAGAAGCTCGATACTAGTATTGGCAAAATAAAACTATGTTAGGAATCCAGTTAGGGAAGGGAAGGGAGACTAATTTTATTCATCATGATCCGTATGAGATGTTAATCGGGTATTACGTGACTAGGGTAAACTCGATCGGACGTGTAAATCCAAGTTATCGCAAAGCGTTTACCGTCATATTTAAGGCAAGTGAAATCTTGCTCGAGAAATGCTAATATTATTGAAATGTTCGTGTTCATGAATGTGCCATTGTTGATGAATGCCGACGATTGTCTTTCTCTAAAAATATGTTATGAATAGGCCGATGTGTTGGGGATAAAACCTGTATGGTACCCGTGTGGAAATGTGTTGAGGGATAAGACCCAAATAGGGCACCCACGTTCCGAGGTATTCTTGTGTGGATACTTTCGCGACCCTTGGTTGTGACCTTGGGGTTTATGTGATAAAAAGACAAAGGCAATGTCAGTCGTGCTGTGAATTATCTTCTGTTTGTTATGTGGCACGGTGTTGGTAAAATTGTGTATATCGTTGCTTATAATTATTATTGGTTGCATTCTCTGACCCCGGGTTATCTGGCATGATCCGTCGTGCTAGGTAAATTTGTTGATTATGTGCAGGACATTCCTGAGGGGTCCGGTCAGACTTGAATAGTGTTGGGATAAAATCTTGCTCTTGCACGAATTAAATTTGATTTTTGAAATCTCCGTTATGTAATAATTGAACTTTGTTCTATGTCCCTCCTTAAAACATTTTGGCTTGATATGTAACCGTGGATTCATCATTTTATTATAATTTCTTTGAACTGTCTATTTCTTAAACTAGTCTTGTGGGTCCCACACGGGATCCAAGGCACTGTAATGCCTCGGGAGACTTTGGGGTTGCTACAAATAGTGGCAGCTCCTGATTGTTGAAGCAAGATTATCAGTGTCGTCGTTTGGAATATATGCGAAGTATAATAGAGTAGAGTTATGAAACTCTTTCGCGTCGCGGAAGCGATTTACAGTGCGGAAGATAAATGACACAAGATTTATAGAGGTTCGGCCAAATGTGCCTCTGTCCTCTCCCATATCTTTTTCTATAGGATAAAAATAAACCTCTGCACCTCTCTTATATCGGTCGAGGGATTACCGTTACAATCTCGTCTTCTATCGGTCTGAGACAAACCGTAACACACTTGTCTTTTTCTCGGTCCAAGTTAAACCATTTTCCTTTTCTATTGGATAAGGAATCAACCTATCTAGATTTCTATGGGTACTAGAAAAACCTCACTTATATTTAGATATGATTCTAACAATGCCGGTTCAATGATCCTAATAACACCGAATCAATCTACAATCCGTATTTTTTCTCTCGTGTATATTTTCGTATATGAATAATCAAACACTTATCAATTCAGCACAATTACAACAACAATGATGAATATAATGATATATTATCGATAAGAGATTTGCTTGTAGTTGTTGTATGGATTGATACAAAATGGTTTGGTATTTATAGGCTTAAAGGCTCAACTAGCCGTTACTGCCTGTCTCCTTTAGAGTGCACTATTTTTCTTGTTTAGCGTGCGCTATCCTTCGTTACGTACGTTATTCTGCATGTTGTGTATGCTATCTTTAGTCCAGTAGATTTTGACTCTTTCGTTAGCGTGCGTTAACTTCCACTCTTTGGCATGCGCTATCTGGTATTCGCTCACAACGGTCAGTTGCTTAAAGTCTTCATTCCAATGGACACATTACAAACTTAGCGTGTGCTAAGTATTATACGTAGTGTGTGCTACCTTTGTTCAAACTTCACTTTCCAAATTCTTTGACTCTTCGTGATCTCCGTGTTGCATTTCTTCACAACGGATATATTCGTTAGTTAGCGTGCGTTAGTCTTCAACTGTAGCGTGTGCTAACTAAGTTATGTAGCGTGCGTTAATTTCTTCACGTAGTGTGCGTTAATCTGCTTTGTTTGTCCAGCTTGTGCATCTTCGACTTCTTTGTTGTTTGTTTCGCTTATTTGTTGTTTTTCTTTGTTTAACAACTAATCATCAAAACTCAATTATGAATGTATGGAATAAAACATTCCAATAATCTCTCCCTTTTTTGATGATTACAAAACAACACTCTTCAATGGGATAAACCTGCAAAATAAAAAATAAATATACACGAATCAAAGTTTTTGGCTTTGTCCGTTTGGTTAGTTTCCGTCTCCCATATTTTCTTTTCTCGTTTTCAACTTCTTCTCATTTTTCAACTTCTTCTTTGATTTTTGACTTCTCGACTTTCTTCTTCTTTTCTCCGCCTTTCATGATTTGTATATGTTTTTATTTTTCTCTTCATTCTTCCATGACTCTTTCTCCCATTCTCATATTCTCCCTGTTGGGATAAATAATCTTGTATCCTGTTTTGATAAATTGCGAACATACAGCAAGAGCCGAGATATCGCCAAGTATGGAAGCTGTATGAAAGTGTTGGGATAAACTATCCTGTATCTTACTTTGACAAATGCCGAACATACACCAAGATAATAATTGCCCAACATACAACAAGTAGTCCCGAAGATGATCGTAAATTGTTGGGATAAATAAACAGAGGTTTTGTCAAGTATCTGCATACAGCAAAGAAGTCGAAATGACACCAAGTATGGAAGGTATCCAGAACATCCATACAACACCTTCCATACAGCACTGGAGATAGCCTACACTGTTGGAATCTACAGCTACATCATTAAAGATGCAACATGTTGGATACATCAAACAGGGTGTAAGTGTTGAGATAATCAACACTAATCCAATAGAACTGAAGACCGTTGTGACGAAATCTGCTTTACTCGCTAAAGTTAAAACACCGTTTGAAAGAAGTATTTAAATACTGATTGGATAAAGTATTTAAATACTAAACGACAAGGATCTTAAGACAAGGAGCAAAATCCGGATCTAGCATCTTGAAAGTCAATCAATCAATCAGAATGGATCTTTTGCTCACCAACCAGCCAACGGACATATTTATAACGGATCTTTTCCAAAGGTTATAAATACCCCAACGTTTGAAGACTCAAATACGAAGGAACTCAGATATAACAACAAAAACATACAAACGTATAACGAAAGATCAAAAGACTGAGATATACTTAGATTCATACGTGAACAACACAAGAACAGTATATCAAGAGCAAACAAATTTCTTCGAGCATACTACAATTCTTGAGAGAAGAAATATACTAGTGCTCAACTTAAACAACACATCATCAGCTAAAGCTCATCATTCAAGCTGTTGTTCAAACCTATGATCTTACCCTGAACAAAACTCAGCCCTGTGTGGACTGAAGAAAGTCTTGCTCTTCTGGAACTGTGTGTGAAGGATCTGCATTGTATACGAAGCTTCGGAACTGTGTGTGAAGAAGTAAGTCAAGTTAAAGCTTTAGCCAATCTATGTGAACGGCGAATAGCTTCAGCCCTCGTATCAATCTATGGGAACTATACTTTGGGAGGTTTAGTTATAGTCACGTAGTTATGTACGTAGTGAGTATAATAAATGTTTTACTCTTGTGTGAAGGACCGGTGGATGTAAATGGGTTTATCTCGAACCACTTTAAATTGCTTGCCATTACCTTCTGGCTTATTGTTTTCATACTATGATTTACTTTAGTATACACCGGAAACCCTGTACACACCAAGCTAGCAGGATATTAGCCTAGTTGCTGTATTTACAGCAACTCACTTAAAAGAACTTCCGCTACGCACTCACATTTGAAAAATGTACAGCTTGTAGTACTAACACCTTTCCAAGCTGTATTCTGTATATTTGGTGGCCAACAAGTGGTATCGGAGCGGTTGATTCTAAAAATAATCAGTCGTATTTTTAATCGAATCATATCCTAAAATCAGTTCTTTTTTAAAACTTCTTTATCTTTCCTATTCTTTCACATGGATACCTCACTAATTAACAAGGTACCTATGTTTTCTATTAACAAGTTTGATGATTAGAGAATCAGGATGGAGGCTCATCTTGCCGCCATGCATGAAGAGATGATTTATGTCATCCATGAAGGCCCCATAAAGATCATGAAGGTAAATCCTGCCGCAAGGATTGAAGGCCAAGATCATGCTGAGATGCTAGAGAAAGAGCGCGAACAGTGGACAACTGATGATCGGAAATGCGCCAACCTCGACAACGTAGATAAGAATGCACTATTTGTCACTCTTGACAAAGCACGTTCTCAAAGGTAAAGAGCAGTATGACATCCAAATAAATTTGGGAAAAACTCAAGATGATTTGTGAGGGAACTGAGATCTAAAAAGAAAACAAGATTTCAAAACTAACTTAGCAGTTTGAATCTTTTGAAATGAAACCAACTAAAACTCTTGAGGAACTTGACCTCACATTCACTGGCATTGTCGGTGAACTTGAAGCGTTAGGCAAAATTTATAAACCAAAAGGAGAAGAACCTAAAAGTTTTCAGATCTCTCCCTGCCCGATGGGACATTAATACCACAGTCATGCGTGTTTCATGTAATCTTAATGACATTTTTGCTTTTGACATCTTCTCTGACCTCAAAGCTTTTGAGTATGATATTGACAAGAGAGAGAAATCCGAAGAGTCACCTGTTAAGACTACAACATTAGCCGCTGTATGTAACAGGAGACACAGCATGCCCAGCACATCCAAGTCTGCCCACAAGAATGGTGACAGTGATGATGATATCCTGTCACATGATGAAATGACTCTTCTCATGCATAAATTCAAGAAATTCATCAAACAGTCTGGAAAGACTCCCTATAGGCCCAAGCCCTTTAACAAGGTAAATTCTGAATCTCAAACCAGCATCGTTGATTCTCGGTAAGAAGAGAAGATGTTTCAACTGTAACTGTCAGAGACATGTTCGTGCAAATTGTCCCTCTACACTCTTGACTTGTTACCGGTGCAGGTGTGAAGGTCATCGAGAGAAACACTGTGAGACAGTTTCCGAATTGGCAAAGAATACCGCCCTAAGAGAGAGCAGAGCTAGTGACCGGAAAGTGTCCCGAAACCCTATGTTTCCTTCTGAAGATCCTAGCATGGGAGAATGAAGATTTTGTACTATGTCTTAATCGTTGCTGTTTCAAACAATTGTGACTTCGATCGTTTTTCATTTCATTTCTTTACGTTTCCAACTCTTGTTGTTCTAAGTTTCGGGGTCGTAATATCTTTTTAGTATGTGGGAATGTATTACCCGTACTTTTCGTGATATTTTCAGTATTGTGTGACCTTTCATTGTTGGTAATTAAATTGTGATCCCCTCGACGATTTTAAACTACCTTGTTTTACTTAGCCTACCGTCCTCGAGCGAATTTGTTGTTTTGCTAAATCTCGTGGATTATTGTGGCCTTTCCACATCCGAATTTGATTCTTGCAAATTTTGTAAGAAACTATTGCTCCATAGCTCTCAATTTTAAGTTTGGGACGAAACTTCTTTTAAGAGGGTAGAATACCGTGATATTCTCTTTCGGTACTTTTTCGTTTTGGCATCTTTCGTTTCGAAGCTCACTTGCGGCGTTTTGACATTTGATAATGTTTCGTTCTGCGTGTTTGGTCATCAAGTGGTTAGATTTGTTTTACCTGAATCCGTGTTTTGAGCGATTTTTCCCGCTATTTGGTTCATTTCGTGTGATGATGGTTCGAAACTATGGTTTCGTGTTTCCTATAAGTCCGTTGAGCTTTATTATGCATGTTGTGAGCTTGGGTTTGGTTTCTTGATGTCATATCGTGATTTACGGGCATTTTGGGCCGTTTCGTAATTTCCCAAAGTTTGGGGGTGATTACTTCTGTTATCGTATTCCGAACCTTCGGGTTGTCAGAATCGTACTTTCTTTTAACGCTTGAATCCGTCGTTCTGCACTCTTCGTATGCATGCCCTCGTCTTGTGTTGTAACTGTCGTTTCGCGGTTTCGTTGCCCTCGTACGCGACGAGCTGAACTTAGCAGTTCTGGAACTGCTAAGTGACTTACGTACGCTATGCTATAAGCATAACGTACGTTATCATCATGCTACTTACGTACGTTAAGACCTTCACTTTACGTACGTAAGGGTCTTACCAGTTCAGACATTGAGTTCTGGACGTCGATAGCGCACGCTATGTGTTGATCTTAGCGCACGTTAACTGTGCTCCTTACGTACGTTAAGCCCTCGCCATAACGTACGTAAGGGTCTTCGCTATTTTGGACAGGAGGGCCTGGTTATCGATTATGTGCATAATCTTTGATGCATTACGTACGTAATACAGGTAACGTACGTTATTCTTCTTGGTTAACGTACGTAACTCATGCGCAGGTATTTATATACCGAGGGTTGACCGTGTTCGTCATTTTTCACCCTTTCTTCACTCGTCCGTGGCTGAGGCGATTTGTGGGCGATCTAGGGGCGATTTTGGATTCCTGTAACTCCATGTTTACATCTTCCTTTAGTTCTTGGTGTTGATTAACATCATCAATCCGTGTTCTTCGTCTTCGATTCGAGGTAATCATCTTATAAACCCTTCCTTTATATTTCGTGAATCTTCAAGATTCGGGTTGTTCTTCATGAATCGTACTGTTGTATATCATCAATCGGTTGTATTGATTCTCTCCTTATGTTTTGATTCGTATTTCTTACCGTATTTGGGTTCGGATAATGTTCTTGATATTCTTTGGGAAACATTGAGCCCTTAGTGTTCGATCCTTCGTCTCTACGAATTCTTGTTGAGAATTTCGTGTGTTTTGCATCTTCCTTGCGATCGATCTTATAGTGATTATGTTATTCTTGTGTTTTCGACCTAGTTTGAAGATTTGAGGGTTTTCGGTCGAGCTTTCCCGTTGCTTCGCGTGCTTTGGATTTGAGGCAAGTACCTTGATATACGAATTGTAACTGCGTGAAATCATTGTTGTCGAAGTGTATGAATTTATACGGATGTATATATGTATATATATATATATATGTTAAAAATATGTATGTATATACGTATATTGATATATATGCCTATGTCGGTGAATGACGAGTGATGAATGCTAACACTAGTTGACGTACTCAACTTGGATTGATGAATGAACTATACTTATTCATATAATATAGTAAGGTTATATATATATATATATATATATATATATATATATATATATATATATATTCGGTTGAGTCGCAATATAGGGATATATGTGCGGTGTTGGTTGGTTATGCTTGAAGGCTTATTGTGATTGAGTTTTGATTGATAACGTGCGTGTTATTGTTTATTTGTGTGGTTATAGACTGGCGGAGAAATTATGTGATTTGATGTACTGAGTTGATAATTGTTGTGACGTTTGTCTGTGTGCTTGATGTTTGAAATAATGTGGATACTTGTTGTGAGAAACGTCGTATCCGGGAACCTACGAGGCGGGCGTGCACTCGGCACAGTGTATCTTGCAATGTGCGGCTCCATATGGGTGGTGAACGCCGGTGTTACCTAATGCGCGCGCAAGGCGGCTCTTACGGGAGTGATCGCCGGCGCGGTGACATGTTCAAGGAGCGGCCAACATAGTGGAGTGAACGCCGGTACACAGTGCGCAAGGGAGGCGCTGGCGGGCTTATTGGTTACGGGTATTTGAGTGATAGCTAAGACCCCGTTGCGAGCGATGTTCGTATCTCAAATTCTTTCAACTCACTTTTAAATGTTTGTCTTGTTATAGACCGCGATTCGTGTTTTTTGAAAGTTTGTTTCAACTTGTTTTTAAAACGTTGGTATCAGGGTTAATTAACCAAGGAGGTTTGACGAAATCTCTGAGAGTTAATTAATCGGGGGTCTTGAGCAGGATATGTTGAATGAAAGATTGTGCCTTTAATTGTATTGTGGTGCCATTTTGTGTATTGGGTCGAGGACCCTGTGAAATGTTGAGATGGTTGATCTCGTGATGATGTTATTTGGATTGGGTTGAGAACCCTGTGAGATGTTGTAATGATTTCGTTTGTGACAATGTTCTATAAATTGGGTCGAGGACCCCGAATAACGTGACATGGCTTTTGTGTAATTGTTTTAAATATGTTGGATCAAGGACCCGAGAGCTTTTGAAATTATTTTCCAAAAGTGTTCCCATTCGATTTTCAAAACCCCAATACGGCCCGAGTCAATAATAACGTTTGCAAACTATCTTATCAAAATACTTTTCCTTTCACAAAAGGGATTTTTCGTGACTCCTTGGGCTCGTTTAAAGTTTCATTGATGTTATGTTCCGTAAAGAGAATATGACTATGTGATTATCTTTCACTTTGTGTATGCGAGTGCTACTCTGTGTTGACTATGGGAATGTATGGTTTGTGTTAAGGCTTCACGACGGTTGAGTTTTGTGTTGTTATTTTTCGTATATCTTGTATATTATATATGTACTTGCACTAGCAAAATTCTAGTTTGCTAACCCCCGAGTTTTTGGGGGGTGGGTGCCTGTTATGCGCTCAGGTTTTGGCAGCTCGGGAGCAGTCACGGGATTGGCTTGGAAGGAGATGGAAGACGATGATGCTAATCACATAAGAGTCAGTCTTTTTCTTTTATTCCATCTGGGTCGGTATTTTCCATTTGGTTGAGTATTCACCCTTGCACGGGTGTAGGTTTTTATTTATTAAATGGAGTTGTCATCCCTTTTTGTGTGAAAGTTTATTTTTGTCATTGAGATGTAAAATTCATTAGTTTCTGAATTGTTTAATGACCTTGTCGGTCTGCGTTATATTTAGATTGACCCGGTCGGTCAATCATTGTGTAGTCTAGTGGAGTTTAGCCCGGTAGATCCTTGTGAGAAGGGCCTACGGCGTGTAACATTTCCGGACGTATTCTGGGGGTGTTACATGCTCTTCTAAAACTGTGTGTGAAGGATCTGCATTGTAGACGAAGCTTCGGAACTGTGTGTGAAGAAGCAAGTCAAATTAAAGCTTTAGCCAATCTATGTGAACGGCGAATAGCTTCAGCCCTCGTATCAATCAGTGTGAACGATACTTTGAGAGGTTTAGTTATAGTCACGTAGTTATGTACGTAGTGATTATAATAAACATTTTACTCTTGTGTGGAGGACCAGTAGATGTACAGGGGTTTACCTCGAACCACTTTAAATTGCTTGTCATTACCATCTGCCTTATTGTTTTCATACTGTGATTTACTTTAGTATACACCGAAAACCCTGTACGCACCAAGCTAACAGGGGATAAGCCTAGTTCTTTGTATTTCTGACAACTCCGTAAAGAACCGCTACGCACTCACATTTGAAAAACATACAGCTTGTAGTACTAACATCTTTCCAAGCTCTATTCTGTATACTTAGTGGCCAACACTCACTGTTTTTGTTATAAGCAAAAAGCGCATATATGAATATAAAATCGATAATAAAATCATGATAAAATGTATGCAGAAATGGGTAAAACTCCCCCTAACAAAAATCTCCCCTTTTAAAATTATAAAACTCCCCTTGAGTTAAATACTAATTTGAATAAAATTAATTTTGATTTTTGGAGATCCAACCGATAGTTGGTTTTTCATTTGAAACATAGACGATATTCGGAATAGTGGTTCCTTTAGAAATCCAAACTTTTTTAATTTTTATCGTCTGACGTGGGCTTTTGCAATTCGAAATGTGATGCCCAAGTTTTAAAAATTTGTCGCAACGAGGTATTTGAAATTTAAGGATTCGGTTTTATTATGTGATTTGAATCATAACCCCTGTTTGTTTAAAGAATATTTTTTAACAGAAAGCATTTGTTCAAATTTGTCATTTCGCATGAAAATTTGTTTGTTAAAACCTTAAGTTCATTTTGGCATAATATGTCGATTCTTTGTCATCTTTATCGACCGGATTTCTTCTTTTCGAGACATATTTGCTTTCAAAGCTATGGATTTTCCTTCGGCTTGACTGCGTTAGAGATTTTAGAACAATCTCGTAATTAATTAGCGAACCAACAAGGCGCTAAAATCGGGATTATTTAAATCTTTCGATTTCATAATCGTTGTCCTTTATCTTTGTCCCATTCCTGAGGTAGTGATTGTAGGATTTTCTTTCCTTTTCACTACTTGAGAGGGGTTTCCCGTAACAAGCTAATCCATTCGTTATGACCAAAAATCGGTCGAGCATGATTGTAATGGATTCTTCGTCTTTCATTTGGAATAGCTCGTAGTCGTGGAGAAGCATGTTAATCTTCGTCTCCTTGACTTGATTTGTGCCTTCGTGTTTTACTTCTAGCATTTTCCCTATCTCCTTGGCACTATCACATGATGGTATCCGATTGTGTTCTTCGATTTAGAGCACAGTAAAGCTATTGAGTCGCTTTACAATTATAATGGTCATTTTTCCAATCCGTATCATCATACTCTTCAAAAGATTTGAGAGTACCGTTGGATTTCGTTGGAATTTTCGGACCAAGACATATGACTTTCCACATCTCTATATCGTATGCTCTGATGAAGATAGACATCTTTTTCTTCCAAGTCATGAAGTTCGATCCATCAAAGAATGGTGGTCGGTTCAAGGCAAGACCTTTGACCGGGGCAAATTGGAGCGCCATAGGATGTTCCTCGGATGTTAAGCCGATTTATATGGATACCCGCTCCGATACCAATTTTTGAAGCAGGATTATCGGTGTCGCCGTTTGGAATATACGCGAAGTATAATAGAGTAGAGTTATGAAACTCTTTCACGTTGCGAAAGCGATTTAAAGTGCGGAAGATAAACGACACAAGATTTATAGATGTTCTGTAATGCCCGGATAATTATTGTATATTTATCATGTATTCGATCTTGTAAGATTCGACTTTGCGATGTTATTAATCGGAGTTTGGTTTCCTGTATTCGTATCCTTACGTTTTCGTATCTCCATCATTTTGCATGCATGGTTCTGCACGTGATAACGTACGCTAGATGATGATCTTAGCATACGCTAAGAATGCAATATAACGTACGTTAGCTGTTGAGCTTAACGTACGTAAGCTCAGTCAACTCGAGATCCGACAAGGGTCGGCATGTGGGGGCCAGTGTAGATTTGTGAGAGGTTCCACGTGAACCTGGATAGTTTTCCATCTAAGCAAGTCAACGTACTTAACGTACGCTAAGAGGGATTTTTAACGTACGCTAAGGTCCTAGATATTACGTACGTAAGACCTGTATGCTAATGTATGTAAGCCAATGCCAGAAATAGGTCAGTGAGCTCTACCAGACGTTAACGTACGCTAATCTTCGAAGCATAGCATACGCTAAGGTTGTTACGTACGTAATGTCTTGTGTTTAACGTACGTAAAGGGTTAGATTTCTATTTATAGATCAACCCCCATTTCATTTCTCACCCTCACCTTGGGCGATTTTCATGTTCTGGAGATTGTCCAACACCATATACCTCTCATATCATCATCCTAGCTCGATTTTGAAGATCATAGACCTTTGTGGATTGGTGTTCAAGCTTTCGGTGTTGAGTTTCTTCAAGTTTCTCGTTGTTCTTCACTATATTGAGGTATGTGATCTTTCACCAACTAGGTTTTCTGTTCTGGTGATGTTTTGGGACCTGTTTTGAGTTTACCAATTCAGTTATTGTCTTGAGGTGTCGAACATCATGTTGTTAGAAGAATAATTTTGGTTATGTTTCGGTTCTCCTTCGTTGTTTAGAATATTAATCGAACCTTGTAGTGTTTGGGCTCTTAAACGTAGCATCCTCAGACTATGAACCTGATTATGGCAAGTTTATTGAGATTATCCAGTTCTTACGTATTATATGATGAAATCATGCGTATGGGAAAATTTAATAGATTGAACTTAGGGTTATTTCCTTGAAGAAGAAGATGATAATCAAGTTGAGACTAGTAAATAAGTTCTTATGGTGTTCGTCGGGGTATTTCCGATATCTTGATGCTTTGGATTAATGAAGAGTATGATTAGAATCCTTGTAAGAAGAATTATCATGTGGTATAATTGAAGAATCCGACCGTAGGATGCATTTGATCTTAGATGGAATACTATGAGCTTTTGTTGGTATGGGGCAGATTAGTATGCTTGTATGATCGGGTAAAACGTGCCCTTTTGATGTTCATATGATGTTTAGAACGATTATCCGGATCCGTTAGTTATACCGATGTTATTGTTCGCTGAAGGTTCGGGTTTTGGTGTATTGATCGAATGAGAGTTCTTCGAGCTGGTTGAAAATTTTTCGTAGTAGCAATCCTTGTCGCCATTTCTAAGGCAAGTATCGTATTTTTGAATATTGGTTTAATATTGAGGATTTTGATCATACATATTGTTATTTATGTTGTTGAACATGAGGTCATTCCAGTTGAATTGTCATAATATCGTTATTGATTGATTTTATGTTCATGTTGATGGACATATCGATTTTTGCATATGTGTATGCATAGTTGTATTTGTGTATGTTGTGATGATCCGAAGGGATCGAGTGATCTATGCTGAGGGTGCTGGATCGGATGTCCACCATGCATTGGTCCGACGGGATCATCATGGGGATCTATGTTGAGGGCGCTGGATCGTTGGATGGGTTTTCCACCATGCGTTGGTCCGACGGGATCATCATGGGGATCTATACTAAGGGTGCTGGATCGTTGGATTACCCTTTCTTATGTTGATGGAATCACGTGGATTCGCATCGTTGGATTCCGGTGGCGGAAATCCGTTTTATGTAATCTATGATACATTGTTGTTGCATATCCGATTTATGTATTATGATACTTGTACTAGCATCGTTTTGCTAACCCCTTCGGAGGTGGACATTTGTTTTGATGTTCAGGTAGCCGAGGAGCGGGAAAGCAACCACAGTACCGATATGACGGTGAAGTGGCCCAGTGATGTAGATTGATGTTGTCTTGTTTTCCAGTTATTTTTCAATACTCGAGTACGCGTATTTTGTTGTTTGGAATGCTTGTAATAATGGATTCATTTAAATTGTTGAACTGGTTTTAAATTATAACCTTAATGGTACTTTGGTATTGTTATTATTGTCCGTATTTCTCAATTTAGCCATGTAAATTCTCATATAAAGGATTTACGGCGCTGTAATTATTCCGAATATATCGGGGTGTTACAGGTTCGGCCAAATGTGCCTACGTCCTCTCTCCGTATCTTTTTCTATAGGATAAAAATCAACCTCTGCACCTCTCTTCTATCGGTCGAGGGATTACTGCTACAATCTCGTCTTCTATCGGTCTGAGATAAACCGTAACACACTTGTCTTTTTGTCGGTCCAAGTTAAACCGTTTTCCTTTTCTATTGGACAAGGAATCAACCTATCTAGCTTTCTATGGGTACTAGACAAACCTGACTTGGACTAGATATGATTCTAACAATGCCGGACAATGATCCTAATAACACCGAATCAATCTACAATCCGTATTTTTCCTCTCGTGTATGTTTTCGTGTATGAACACTCAAACACTTATCAATTAAGCACAATTACAACAACAATGATGAATATAATGATATCTGATCGGTAAGAGATTTGCTTGTAGTTGTTGTATGGATTGATACCAAATGGTTTGGTATTTATAGGCTTAAAGGCTCAACTAGCCATTACTGCCTATCTCCTTTAGCGTGCGTTATTTTTCTTGTTTAGCGTGCGCTATCATTTGTTACGTACGATATTCTGCATGTTGCGTACGTTACCTGCTTCTTATCTTCAGTCCAGTAGCTTCTGCCTCTTTCGTTAGTGTGCGCTAACTTTCACTCTTTAGCGCGCGCTATCTGGTCTTCGCTCACAACGATCAGTTGCTTAAGGTCTTCGTTCCAACGGACATATCGTGTACGTGACAGCAACTCTCTAGAACCACTTTTTATAGCTAACGGGCTTAGAAATGCTCTTCCTGGAGATAGAGTTCTTTCTTTGCCTGCTTCTGATGAACATGCTATAGAGCCAATGAAAAAAATATTAGCTCCTCTTTACAAAGACAAAGAAATGCTTGCTCTTCCCGCTTCTGATTATGAAGGACTTGTAATTAAAAGTCATCCTGGCAATGTTACTCCTCAATTCAGTGGCCATGTAGAATTCGACACTCGAGCACAGTCTCATTTCTGGCCTTCTATGGTGTGTTTTGCTTTCTTACCAATAGCCATAGCTTTCTTTTCCTGTGTTAAACGTGCTGTTATCAGCAAACGTGGTAGTAAGTTAAAAAAGAAGTCTGAAGACGTCAAACGACAAAATGCTACAAGTATAGTTGTTGGAAAAATTCATGGCGATCATTCTCAATCAGGTGCGGTCGGGGATGCTGAGTCAACTCACATTTTTTCGCAACTGAACCCTTCTGGTAATAGTGGTATTTCTACAGGTGTACGTAAGATTGGTAAATTGATTCTCACGAATAAATAAATTGCAAAAGGGAGCAATGTGACAGTTGTACTGGAACAAAATTATGATGGCCGTTCGGTTGCTGTCAAACGTCTTGTCAAGACCCACCATAATGTGGCTGTGAAAGAGATACATAATCGTATTGCTTCCGATCGGTATCCTAATATTGTTCGATGGTACGTTTATATCTGTCCAGAGCGGTGTGCTTGTAGTTTACATGAGTGGGTCTTATTCTGTTCTTCTGACAATCAAGTGCCTAACCTGGACCAAGCTCATGAGCCTCTGTCTCTTGTTGACTGTAATATGCAATTGATGAGGAGTCTTGGAAGTGACGAAAAGCTTGGATTGCGGAAGGTTAATGGCTATCCATCTGTGGGGTTATTAAAACCAATGAGGTATATCAAGCTCTACATCCCTAATTAGCAAATTTTTGGTGAATTTTTTTCCCTATATTACCTGTATAAAATTTGAAGTGTATACGGAAAACCATTTCATCTGCGGCATATTGCATCTTGGTCATGACTTCATTAAATGTTGAATGGGCTTTGAGAAAATTATGGAAAACAGTTAAGCACCATGAATTAAAATTGTGGAATTAGAACAGAATGGAAGCATGCAGAATTCTCAAGATTGTACGGTTGTTGCTAAATCACACATGTGATAAATTGCCTTTTAGATATAAAAGATAACATTAAGAAGAAGGCACGATAAACTATGGTCAAGATTATATGTCATGTAATCTCAGATGTGTTTTTTAACTCGGGTACTGGTTGTATAAGGATGAATTAATTGTCAATTGTACTTGTTTTTTTTTCGACTCTCACATCAGTCATTATTAGATTGGTTATGCATATATTGGCCTCGTCCCTCTCCTTCATGTTAGCCCATAATCGATGGGATTATTTTCTATTCCAACGAGGTTATTGGTTTAGTTAGATATGAGTGGTAAATAAATTGCTCGCAACTCCATGCTTAAGTTTCCATGTTAGCATGATCGATGGGATTATTTTTTATTCCAATGAGGTCATTGGTTTGGCTAGATATGAGTGAATAAATTGCTCTCAACTCCATGCTTGTTAAGTTTTAACCCTGAGATTTTAAAAATATGTTTCATTCGCTCATGCATATATTTTGCGGTAACTGAAAATGTGCGGTAGTTAAAAAAATGGGGAACGGCATTTTCAGTTGCTGTGTAAACTATCAATATGGTAACTGAGTATGGAATATCCAGTTACTGTATATTTTCGCATACCACAGCATTTTTAGTTACCGCGTGACCGAAATGGACGTGAGCGGGACTTTTTTTTGGGGGGTGGGGGTTGGGAGAAGAATCCATGGATCTGGGGGAATTTTTCCCAATATGGGCTTCTTATTTATAGAAAGAATGGTCTTAACTTGCTAGTTCCATGGTGGAGCCTTTGTGGAGAATACATTTATTTGTAAAAGTGCATTTATTTGCGGTCCTCCAGTTTAAATTCCTCGTCATTTTTTATTAAGCCAAGAATCTTTTTTATCTTAACAAACCTCAAATATCTTACAACAATTGCAGGGAAATTGTATGCAGAGTTGCCCATTTGCACGAACTCGGGATTATACACCGCGACTTAAAACCTCAAAATGTTCTTGTAATTAAAGATAGATCAATATCTGCCAAAATTTCGGATATGGGTATCAGCAAGCACTTAGATGGAGAAATGTCATCTTTAACCAAGCATGCTGCTGGTGAGTGTTCAGAGTAACTGCACTGTTTCCAAAATCATGAAAACATAGATGAGGTTACTTATTTCTTTTATGTGTACTTAGGATGTGGTAGTTCAGGGTGGCAAGGCCTAGAGCAACTTCGTCACGAATGGCAAACTCGTGTTGTGTATTTATTCAGTTTAGACTGCATTCTCTTTTTCTGCATAAATGGAGGCAAGGTTGTAAAAATCGGTATTCGGTCATACTCGGTTTAGTTTTTAAAAACTGAGTACTTGAATTATCGGAGAGTACTCGGAATGAGTACTCGGAGAACTAATCGGGGTGAAGGAATATTTTTAATTTATTATATATAATAAAAAGAATAGCTTAAATTTATTTATTTAAGCATTATCAATTTAATTCAGTTTTATTTCCAAATAGATAAAACCTAAGAATTAAAAGTAATAACAAATGAAAATATTAAATAATTTGAGCATATTTAAAATTATAAATTATCTCTATGTCTGGGTATGTATCCAATTATAAGGTTATTCGAATAATTTTAGTAGAATATATCATTTTATCGTAGTTTTTTTATTAATGGAAACATATATGTAGTCATATTGATATAAAACTTTGTAAAAAAAATAGATCACTTAATTTGGTTGAAAAAAAATTAGTTTTTAATGAAAAACAACAAAATCCGAGTACTCTCCCGATTAGTCCGATTTTGACCGATTTTGACCCGAGTTTGGTCAAAACCAGTTTCTGACCCGAGTAGCCTCAAATCGGCTCAGTTGAGGACCGATTTCCGTGTACTCACCCGAGTACTCATTCGATTTTACCGATTTTTATAACATAGACTAGAAGCAAATACCCGTTCGGGGGAAGTCTTGAACGTGATGTCAATATAGTCAACAATCGGAAGGACCTTTTTTTTTATACATAAGTGATCCATACTTCGTATGACTAATCCTATGAGAAACAACTCCGGCCCCTCAGAACAGCTTCCGGTTAAACCGCGAGATAATGTACCTGACTAACAATTAAATATATTCCACTTCCGCGCACAAGGAGTTATCTCCCAAGTGATTGCTCCATGCTGGACCCCGATGGAGAGGCATGTCGGGTCTCCATAATTCAACCGCAGGTTCCCACCGAGATCAGGCCTCCCATATTGCCGCTTGAAGCACATGATATTGTAACTATTCGCCAGCTACCCCGGGGGGTAAGGACCTAACCCTTAGTCAAAGACTAAGGGATCATTGGCCTTGAGAAATTCAATTCCAAAGTGTTGCCACTAGGAATTGAACTCCTGATCTCCAACTAAATTGAAAGCCAGGCGGCCAACTGCGCCAAGATAGTTGGTTGGAAGGACCTCTTCTTAATTGATCATATACCGGAAGCCATTGATCTCATCTCTCGACTTCTAGACCCCAATCGAAATTTGAGGTAATGCCTTAAAGACAACTACTACTGTCTATCTTTATGGATATGTACATTTTACAAAACTACCCTTGAGGTTCAATCTGATTATTGAACAAGACCCAGTTATGTTTTGAAATTACAAAAATTGCCTCGAGATTTGTTTCTATTATACACATTACACCTGCTGAGAGTGTATTCGTTAACAATTTAAATCTTGGGGGAAACATTTTTAGTACTTGAAGGAGTTATTTATAATTCTGAAAATTGTTCGGCAAAAGGTCCCACTTGATATCCGATAGGGTCGTTGCCTTCTTTCAAGGACTCGATTCCTTTCAGAGGAGAATAAATTTTTTGTACCGTGAGAATAGAGGTAAGACTCGCGGTACGGATCGAGTTGATGATGAGAACCACAAAGAGCCATATGATTAGCACGAGACGACCCAGAGTACTCACAATAGTTTCTCCTGAGATTTTTATTAAAAGATAAATAAAATCCAAGAATTTAATATCGGGTAAAATCTTAAATCGATCATATAGCCGACATGGTTGTCAAGTAGAGTCGACAGAGGTCCGACTGCGCGACTAGTCGGCCAGTCCGTGACTAGTAGTTGGTAGGTAAAAATTACACATGTGATGACATAAATTATAACATATAATAAAATAACTTGAAATAACCTAGAAAATACGTCTCAAAAAATAAAATATTTAAGTTCAAACACAAGGTTCAACACAGAATCTATTATACATTTTAGTTATCGTGCTGACTAGTCGGCGACTTTTGACAACCATGATTGTCGGAGTTTAGATTAGTAGGTTTCATGTATTGTGAGTGAAGAAGAGAGTCGAGAGACTGAACCTGCATGGGCGAAATGCGATGAAGTGACGTTAAGGGCATGTTTGGTGTTGTTGATCATAAAGAAACTAAATAAAAGAAAAAGAGAAAACACAGTTGAAAAGCTCACCATATAATAGTAATCAGCTGCTGTTTGTGTGGTCCGCGGAACTCGTCGTTAATCCGATGCTCTAAAATCCAGACAACTATACTGATAAAAACAAAAAAGGCAGTAATGGCTCCCCACATTTGACGAGAAAAGGGCCTTATAAAAGCTCATGCACCGGTGTTTAACTTCCGAAATGGGGCCACAACCACAAGCCCGGATGTGGCATACGACTGTGTAAAATCCAGAATCATCGTTCAATTCGTCACGATAGCAACATCACCAACCACACCATCAAAGAACTAGCACAAGAAGCATGATAAAATTATCCAACAGTTAAACAAACTTAGAAAAAAAAACTCCAACTTTAGGAATTAATACAAGTGTTAAAATTACAAAACTACCCTTGAGGTTAGCAGGATTGCAAATCACAAATCATCCTACCCTCTTCAGAATGATAACTCTAATTTTTATTTTTATAATTACACTAAACCTCAAGGATAGTTTTTATAGTTAACCCCCAGAATTAATGGGTATTTACAGAAAACACCCCTCCGGTTAGGGGTATTGCAAAAAAACAGAGAAGTTTCAAAATTACAAAAAAAAAATGAGGCTTGATTCTATCAAATATTCTCCCGTTCATAAGCAAAAAAAATTCCACCACCCCCACCACACCCCTACATTCATAAAACTAGTACATTGAAGCCAGAATCAGAAACAAACCTCATGGACTATTTTGTAATATTGGAATTTCTTTGAGGGTTTTTATGTCATTACCCAAACCTCAAGGGTAGTTTTGTAATTTTCTCTAACTATAACAGTCAAATTTCATACTCACTCCTATAGTGATCAACTTCACTGGCTCGTTATAATCCGGATTCTTGCACCCATTCCTATAAGGAACAAATTAATATGGAACGGCGTATGGCAGCAAACTCACGGCAGCCGTGAAAACGTCTATGCAGAACCCTTTCAAAGTGTTAGAGTATTTCCTCAATGTGGAGTAAATTAAGGGTATTTATGTAAATATCTTAAAAGGGTATTTTTTTTATCATTTTCACAGGTTTTCTTCTTTTGTAAAATAAGAAAGAAAACTGCTACCCATTCAGCATAACACAACACAAGAAAAAAAAAGGAAACGAGAGAAAAAAAGAGGAGAGAAAGGAGAGAAAAATTCTGCACAAAAACCCTTCCGCACAGTAAACTTAAAAATGCTATCTGCAAACATCCGACCGTCGGATCAAGTTCAAATTTTAGCAGCAGCTTCCTATCTCGTGGAACTACAATCTGAAAGGTGGAGATTGGATTTGGTGTTCCCGAGTGTGAGTTATGGGTGAATAACATAGGGGTCTCTGTTTTCGGCCTCACTGTAAGCAGTTTCAGTGTTGAGGCCTTATCGAAAAATCTAACTGTTGGTTTTGGCTGAAATTTGAGTATGTTGTGCAGAATTTCTTGAGGTATATTATGAACAATAGAGATTGGAGTCTAAGTTCTTGAGCATCAGATAATTGGCTCGAACAGTAGGGTGCTGGGTGAGGTTTTTTTAACTCTTTTGTCAAGATAGTATATATCTTGTAATTTGTGATTGTTGTCACTTCAGGTAGAATTTTGGTGAACCTATTGTACCCTCTCTTTGATTATAGTGGAGATTTTGATGGACTACGGTCTCGTGGTTTTTACTCCTCACATCGGGGAGGTTTTCCACGTAAAAATTGCTCATGTTATTTTCGTATCTGTTGGTTGAATTTGCTGCCCTATTGTGGTTGGTTGGTTGTTATTATTTCCTGCTAGGTTCATACAAGAGAGGGATAATTATTTTCACTGTATTTATGTGTTTATCCTAACAAAGTGGTATCAGAGCCATGTCAAGTGAGCTTTGTGCCTTGTGGTGAACATGGAAACTAATACAAGTAGAATGGTGAATCTTAATGGTTCTAATTATCAAATATGGAAGGGAAAAATGGAGGACCTTCTGTATGTGAAGGATTATTATTTACCCGTGTTTGAAACTTCTAAGCCTGATAGTAAAACTGATATTGAGTGGAAGATATTGCATCGGAAAGTATGTGGTTATAGTAGGCAGTGGGTGGATGATAATGTTTTGAACCATATAAGTGATGAAAGAGATGCATGAGCTTTGTAGCAAAAACTTAAGCAGTTGTATGCTAGGAAAATGGGGAACAACAAGTTATTCTTGATCAAACAGATGATGAGTTTGAAGTATAAAGATGGTACTCATATGACAGATCACTTGAATTCATTTCAGGGCATTATAAATCAGTTAGATGGAATGAATATCAAGTTTGATGATGAAGTGTAGAGGTTATGGATTCTTGGCACATTACCGGACTCGTGGGAGACGTTCAGGACGTCTTTATCTAATTCAGCCCCAGATGGTGTTATTACCATGTATTTGGCCAAGAGTAGTGTATTTAATGAAATGACAAGAAAGTCAAAGGGTTAATTTACACACTCAGATGTCTTGGTTATAGAAAGAAGGGGGGAAGTAAAAGCAGGAGTCCGAAGGATAAAGATAGAGGCCGAAGCAAATCCAACAGATATGCTAATGTGTAATGTTACCATTGTGGCAAAAAGGGGCATACAATACGGTTTTGCATACAGTTGAAGAAAGGGAACAAGAAGGGCATTCACGACAATCAAAAACACAACCATAAGAAAGATGATGGTGGTAATGACAATGTTGAAGTTAATACAACTACCGAGGAGTTTTTTGTTTGTTGTGATTATGATATGGTCAACCTTGCACATGATGATTCCAGTTGGGTTGTTGATAGTGGTGCTACATTTCATGTTACATCACAGAGAGACTTCTATTCATCTTACACTCCACGTGATTATGGTATAGTTGAAATGGGCAATGATGGGTTATCCAAGATTATTGGAGTAGGAGGCGTACATTTGAGGTTCGACGCTGGTGTGGATCTAGTTTTATGTAATGTGAAACATGTTCCGGATATGAGGCTGAATGTGATTTTGGTGGGCTTACTCGATGATGATGGATATTGTAGCGATTTTGGCAAGGGAGTGTGGAAACTCACTCGAGGTTCCTTGATTGTCGGAAGAGGAGAGAAGGCAGAGAAACTATTTGTGACACATCCAAAGGTCACGATTAATGACGTGAACACGGTTGACAATAATGACATGGTCGAGCTATGGCATAAGAGGCTCGGTCATATGAGCGAGAAAGGAATGGCGCTATTTTCAAAGAAGGAGGTGTTATCTGGGGTTCAAGATGTACATCTTAAAAGTGCTTTCACTGTCTAGATGGGAAGCAAACGAGAGTCACTTTTAAGATCCATACCCCTTCACAGAAGGAAAATATTCTTGATTTTATACATCCCGATGTTTGTGGTCCTATGAAGACTAGGACGCTTGGTGGTTGCCTATATTTGGTCACGTTCATCGATGATCATTCGGGGAAGGTGTGGGCATACACCTTAAAGACTAAAGATCAAGTTTTGGATGTCTTTAAACAGTTTCATTCCTCGGTGGAGAGAGAGATCGAGAAGAAGTTGAAGTGTATTCGGACGGATAATGGTGGAGAATACACTGGGCCTTTTGATGAGTATTGTCGAGAGCAAGGGATCCGACATCAAAAGACGCCACCAAAGACTCTACAACTTAATGACTTGGCGGGAGGATGAAACAGACTTTGGTTGAGAGAGCTCCATGTTTGCTCTCACGTGCTGGATTACCAAAGTCATTTTGGGGAGAAGCTTTGAACACGACGGTTCACGTGATTAATTTGACGCCGTGTGTTCCTTTGAAGTTTGATGTCCCGAACAAAGTGTGGATTGGTAAAGACATTTCATATCGCCACTTACGGGTTTTCGGATGTAAAGCATTTGTGTGCATCCCAAAAGATGAAAGATCAAAGTTTGATGTGAAAACTAAGCCATGTCTGTTCCTTGGTAATGGGCAAGATGAGTTTGGGTACATATTATATGATCCGGTTCAAAAGAAACTTGTTCGAATTCGGGATGTTATTTTTGTTGAAGATCAGACCTTGAAAGATGTTGAAAAGACAGAGACAATTCCTCAACATAATGATGACCTTATTGATTTGGATCCCATTCCTCCCCAGCATGTCGAGCCATATGATGGAGATCCCATTCCTCCCCAGCATGTCGAGCCATATGATGGAGATGATGTTCAAAATGGTGAACAACATGATATTGATGATGTTATGCTCCACAGCAAGTAGAGATGGAAGATGGAGTTCATCCAGAGTTACCAGTACCGAATATGCCACCATTTGTCCCACTTAGGCGGTCTACGAGAGATCGTCATCCTTCAGCACGATATTCTGTTGATGAGTATATCTTACTCACTGATGGGGGAGAGCCCGAATGTTATGCAGAAGTTATGGAAGATGAGCACAAGAAATAATGGCTTGAGGCCATGCAATATGAAATGACTTCCTTGCATGAGAATAATACATATGAGTTAGTGAAGTTTCCTAAAGGGAAGAAAGTTTTGAGGAACAAGTGGGTCTACAGAGTGAAGACAGAAGAGCATACTTCACGACCCAGGTACAAACCAAGATTAGTGGTCAAAGGCTCTAGTCAGATAAAAGGTATTGACTTTGATGATATTTTCTCTCCGGTCGTGAAGATAGGATCTATTCGTGTGGTTCTTGGTTTAGCAGCTAGCCTTGATCTCGAGGTTGAGCAAATGGATGGCAAAACAGTCTTTCTTCATGGTGACTTAGACAAGAAAATCTACATGAAGCAACCTGAAGATTTTCAGGTTAAGGGCAAAGAGGATTATGTTTGTAGACTTTATAAGAGTCAATATGGTTTGAAGCAAGCACCAAGATAGTGGTACAAGAAATTTGAGTCGGTTATGGGGAAGCAAGGCTACCGAAAGACGACTTCAGATCACTGTGTTTTCTTTTAGAGATTTGGTGATGATGATTTCATCATTTTATTGATGTATGTTGATGACATGTTAATTGTTGGCAAGAACACAGAAAGAATTGGAAATTGAAGCAAGAATTGAGTAAGTCTTTTGCCATGAAATACTTGGGGCCATCAAAACAGATTCTTGGCATACGTATTAACCGGGATAGAGCTGCCAGGAAGTTGCATATGTCACGAGAGTAATACATTGAAAAGGTGTTATGAAGATTCAACATGGATAAATCTAAAGCGGTTAGTTCACCCCTTACTACCAATTTCAAGCTAACAAATAAAGATTGTCCTTCTTCGAAAAGGGAGATTGAATAGATGGATAGAGTTCCATATGCCTCAGCCGTTGGAAGCTTGATGTATGCAATGGTATGTACTAGACCTGATATATCTCATGCAGTAGGTGTTGTTAGCCGGTTTTTGTCAAAACTGGGTAAAAAGCATTGGGAAGCAGTTAAATGGATCTTCAGATATCCACGAGGTACTTCCATATTGGGTATAACATTTGAAAATGAAAAGCTGATGCTTGTTAGGTATACCAATTTTGATATGACAGGAAACGAGGATAATAGGAAATCCACTTCTGGAAATTTGATGAGCTTTTCATGGGGAGCAATGTCATGGCAATCAAGGTTACAAAAGTTTGTTGCTTTGTGCACGACAGAGGCCGAGTATATAGCGGCAACGGAAGCATGCAAAGAACTATTGTGGTTGAAAATATTTTTACGGGAGCTTGGTTTCAAGCAACGTCGCTACGTGGTTCTTTGTGATAATCAATATGCAATTTATCTTGCTAAGAATTCAATTTTTCACAAAAGAACAAAATATATTGATGTGCGATATCACTGAATTAGAGATGCTCTTGAAAATGGGTTGTTTAAACTTGATAAAGTTTATACGGATGATAATAGTGCTGACATGTTGACGAAAACATTGCCGAGGGAAAAAACTTGAGATTTGTCGGTTGATCGCCGGGATGGCGAATCCCTCTGCGTAGTCAGGTCGTGATTGAGATTGCTCCACATAATCGGAAAGAGGGAGATTTGTTAGAGTATTTCCTCAATGAGGAGGAAATTAAGGGTATTTATGTAAATACCTTGAAAGGGTATTTTTCCATCATTTTCACAGGTTTTCTTCTCTTGTAAAATAAGAAAAAAAAACTGCTGCCCATTCAGCATAACACAACACAAGAAAAAAAGGAAACGAGAGAAAAAAAGAGGAGAGAAAGGAGAGAAAAATTCTGCACAAAAATCCTTCCGCACAGTAAACTTAAAAACGCGATCTGCAAACATCCGACCGTCGGATCAAGTTCAAATTTTAGCAGCAGCTTCCTATCTCGTGGATCTACAACTTGAACGGTGGAGATTGGATTTGGAGCTCCCGAGTGTGAGTTCTGGGTGAACTACAATCTGAAGAGACTATTCTTTACTCAATAATTTGATGTGTTAACAAATAAAGATTTGTCAAATAAATCAAGTAAAAACATAAAGAAAATCAATATAAGCTAGTAAACTAAATTGTGCTAACATATAAAAAATTTGCTCCTATATACTTTATTATAGTTCTCTACGAGTAGAATAATATATCATCTGTCTCACCAAATGTTATATTTTCTTATTATATCGCTTTGCAAGTATTTACGGTAGGTATATGATGTAGATTAAAAATTAAAATATATTAATGTTGCGTGTGCGTTGGAGATAGAAAAAAGTGAATATAACGATTTAATATGATTGAAATTATTTGATGAATACACGATATATTAATATTGCATGTGTGTTGGAGATAAAAAGTGAATGAATACACGAAATAAATTTTTAGGTTAAAAGTGTGAATATGATGATTTACAATGTCACCTCCAAAAATAAAAGATAAGGAAATAAAGAATAGAACAAAAGTTTCAAGTGGTGAAGAAAATGAATCAAGTGGGATGTTAAGAAATTGGACTTTAACCAACTGCCTTGGCGCATTGGCCACATGACCTTCAATTTAGTTGGAGGTCGGGATTCAATTCGTAGTAGCAACACTTTGGAATTGAATTTCTCAAGACCAAATGATCTCTTAGTCAAGACTAAGGATTAGGTCCTAGGCCCCCGGGTAGCTGACGAATAGCTAAAATATCATGTACTTCAAGCGGCAGTGTGGAAGGCCTGATCTCGGTGGGAACCTGCGGTTGGATGATGGAGACCCGGCATGGCTATCTATCGGGTCCAAAGATGGAGCAATCACTTGGGGATAACTCCTTATGTGCGGAAGTGGAGTATACTTAATTGTTAGTTAGGTACTTTATCTCGTGGTTTAACCGAAGTCGCTCGAGGCGGAGCTGTTTCTCGTAAGATTAGTCATACGAAGTATGTGTAACACCCCTAAGACGATCAGGGCATATTACAGCGCCGTGGAACCCACACTATGAAATCCACCAGGCTAACGTACTAACAAGACATTCAACAATGACATACAATCATTAACAAAATGATAATTCAATTAAAAGACTACAATCCGACAAATAAAATCTGACATCAAATCCATTTCCCAAAACGGGAACACAACAATATTAATTTTTAAATTGAAGTACTATTGTACTTAAACCAATTTCATATAACAGAATTCTCCAAAATAAGACATCAAAATAAATGACAGACGTAACACCAACAATCAACTACCGGGACGATCATGCTTGCCCATCATCCTCATACGGCTCGAGTGCTCGCTTATCTCCAAGACCTGTACCTGAAATACAAAAGTATTTCCCCCATTTAAGGGGTTAGCGACAACTGCTAGTGCAAGTACAATCCATTTGAACTACATTCTAATCAGATGAATATATGCGCCAAAAATCATTTTTAGAAATCATTTATATTCCGGAATATTTACGATGCACAAGCACAAAACACATTTTCTCCAACCAAAACAATTCAAAGTTAACCTTGGTACGAGACTCGCGGCCACCGTACCCCGCAGAGCCCCATCGGACATCCTTGGGTGGTTAACCACAGTTCGTGATATGCACACACACGGCAATACGTATCCCTAGAGGCCCCGTCGGACCGTCCCTAGGTGAACATACACATATCCATCCACAACAACCACGTATAGCCATAATTCAAATACTAGAACATGTAAACAAATGTAAAGTACTTGCCTTTGAGACATTCTTGAAGGATCGGAAATGAAATACGACTACGAACGGTTCGGGTGGAAAACGACGGTTCCTAAACGAAGGATCAACATAGTTCAGTCCCAACGGACAACAACAATCGATTGGAATACACCCATAACCCCGATTACAAACTACGATAATGGACGATCAATCGATACGGGTGAGGGTTTACGCAAAATCTCCCCGTATCAACAATTCACGGATTAAATCGAGGAAAACGGATTGGGAATCACCCAATAACAACAATCGGTAAGGAATTTCATAACATTCATGAACAATTCGGAATCAAACACGAAAAACCCGAAAAACCCCCAAATTAGACAAGTTAGGGTTCTTGAAGAAAATACCTCTGATTCGGACGATGGAGGATGATTACGCTGATGGTAATATGCTAACACGATTCTATAGTGATGGAATACGAAGAATTCTCCGATCAGAACTGAAGGGAATCGCCCTCTGGAGTCTACCCGAGAAGAAAACGAAAGAAAAGAGTGAAAAATGCTGTTTCTGAACTGCCGCTGATCTATTTAAACTGCATAGTTAGCGCACGCTAACTAACACAAGTAGCGCACGCTAACGGGGCTTATAAATGGTCCCGAAGCTACTGCCCGACATCGTTAGTGTGCGCTAAACAGGCTTAGCGTGCGCTAAATACTACCCGATAGCGCACGCTAACTGCACATCGATAGCGCACGCATGGGGAAAGGAGTAGCGTGCGCTACCTACGCAGCAGTTCAGTACTGCTCAGATCAGCAATACGCTACTGTCGAAGGTACCAATATCGAAACGCATGACAAAGCCAGAATCCAGAAACATAAACACGAAGTATGCAAGACGACGGAGCTAAGCGCTGAAAGAAAATATAATTCCGACCACCGAGGGTCCGTAATGCGACAACGAAAATGAGATTCTCTAAACTATTAGGAAATTACAAAAATGGCCCAAGTGCCCAAAAATCACGAAACGACGCCAGATTAACGATCCGAAAGTCTCCACACGACCAACTCAATCATACGAACTTGCCCAAACCAAGAAACAACAAAAACGAACGAGTTTTACGAGAATCAAACGTTCATACGGCAAAACATGTCATAAAATGAAATTACGCGAAAACATCACCAAAACTCGACCAAATGGAAAAACTCCAAGAGTAAAGTAGATTCAAAATGTCGAAACGGTTACAAACGAGTCGATAAAAATAGACATACACAAAAAATGGAAACTGCTAAAAATGGAAAGGTACGGATATTACATTCTCCTCTAAAATACAGTTTCGTCCCGAAACTTAAGAATCAAAAAGCTCGGGGTGCCTCGAACGCATATCCTCCTCTAAATCCCACATCGTTTCTTCTACTCCGTGCCTCGACCATTGCACCTTAACCAAAGGAATGGTTTTGTGCCTTAACTACTTGTCTCGACGATCCAAAATCCTGACGGACTCTCCTCAAACGTAACATCCTTCTCGATATCCACGCCTCGAAATCAATAATGTGGGACGGGTCCTAACGCACTTCCTCAATCGGGAAACGTGAAATACGCTATGAACATGACTCGCGACGGAGGTAAAGCCAAACGGTATGCCAACTCACCGACTCATCAATATCTCGAAAGGCCCAATATACCTCGGCCGAGCTTCCCTTTTTCCCGAAACGGAAAACTCCCTTCGACAGAGACACTCTCAACAATATGATCTCCCACCGCAAACTCCAAAGGTCGACGCCTAACATCCGCATAAGACTTTTGTCGACTCGAGCACCCAACATTCTCTCTCTAATCAACTCAACTTTCTCCGTCGTCTCTAACACAAGGTCCGCCTCGGTGCCAACTAGATCGGACGGCTCATCCCAACATATCGTTGATCGGAAACGTTGGCCATAAATTGCTTCATACGTTGCCATCTTAATCGACGCATGCCAACTATTATTATAAGTAAACTCAATCAAGGCCAAATGCTCCTCCCAGTCACTACTCCATTCTAACGCACACGCGCGCACCTTATCCTCGAACGTCCCGAATGGTACGCTCGATCGTCTGGCTGGTCTGAGGGTGGAAGGATGTACTCAAACGCAAATGTGTCCCCAATGACTTATGTACCACCTGCCAGAAGTGCGATACAAACCGGCCGTCTCTATCCGAAATAATAGACTTCGACGTACCATGAAGTCTCACTGTCTGCGCGATAAAAACACGAGCCAACTTTTCTGGACCCCAAGTGTCCTTGATGCCCAAAAAATGTGCCGACTTAGTCAGTCAGTCTATGATCACCCACACCATATTCATTCCGGTCTTCGTCCTTGGCAAGTTCGTGACAAAATCCATGGATATATCCTCGCACTTCCATTCCGGAACGGAAGTGGTTTCAACAACCCGGCTAGTCACGATGCTCGATTTTGACTTGCTGACAAGTCAAACACTTAGCCACAAACTGAATTACCTCATTCTTCATGTCGTTCCACCAAAAAAAATTTCCTCAAATCTTTATACATTTTACTCGAGCCCGGATGGACTGAGTTAGGCGACGCGTGAGCCTCTCTCATAATATTCGCCTCAATTCCAAGTCGCTCAACACAAAGCCGACCTTGGAATCTCAACACACCATCCTCATGTATCACGAATCCCGGCCTTCCCCTTCTCCACATTCTCTCGGTTAAACAAACATCGGGTCCTCTAACTGTCCCGACTTAATGTCGTCGACTAAAGACGATTTAAATCTCAAGTGTATGCAATCGCCTAATTCTCTGGTAGCACAATCTCAATGCTCAACCTCATAAACTATCGCTGAAGTCCCGACTGAGCCGAAAGTAACTCAAGCGCCCGAAGCGATACCGAGTTCCGGCTCAAGGAATCTGCTACTACATTAGCCTTACCCGGAAGATAAAGGATCTCGAGATCGTAATCCTTAATCAACTCTAACCATCTCTTCTGTCTCATATTAAGCTCTTTCTCGCGTAAAATGTACTTCAGATCTTGTGATCGGTGAAAATCGACACGACGAGCCATACAAGTAATGACGCCAGATCTTCAACGCAAATACAACTGATGCCAACACAAGAGCATGCGTAGGGTAATTCAACTCGTACGGTTTCAACTGACGGGAATCGTAGGCAATCGTCCTCCCGTGATGCATAAGTACACATCCAAGCCCTAGGCCCGAACCATCACGAAAATCGAGAAACCCTCATTACCACTCGATAAAGCCAAAACAGAGCGGTCGCCAACCGCTTCTTCAACTCCTCAAAACTATTCTCTCTCTCATCGGTCCACACAAACTTCTCCGACTTCTCAGAATAATCGAGTCGCTGGTCGAGCGATCTTAGAGAATCTCTCGTCGATTCTAAGGTATTATCCGGCCAAACCCAGAAAACTACGGACCTCCTTCACGTTCTTGGGTGGCGCCCAATCCAACACTGCCTCTACCTTATGTGGGTCCACACGAACACCCTCGACCGAGATCACATGACCGAGAAACATAACCTCCCGTAGCCAAAACTCACATTTCGAGAACTTCAGAAAAAGATGCTGATTTCTCAAAATATCTAACACGATATGCAAATGACGGGCGTGCTCCTCCTCGCTCCTCGAGTAAATCAGGATGTCATCGATAAAAATGACTACACACTTATCGAGGTACTGATAAAGACTTTGTTCATAAGTCGCATGAACACGGCTGGGGCGTTGGTTAGCCCAAAAGGCATAACCACAAACTTGTAGTGACCGCATCTCGTCCGGAAGGCTATCTTTGGAATATCGGTATCCTTCACTCGGAGCTGATAATACCCCGATCTCAAATCAATCTTCAAAAACACGGTTGCCCCTTGCAGTTGGTCAAACAAATCATCGATCCTCGGGAACGGATACTTGTTTTTGGTGGTCACTTTGTTCAACTCTCGGTAGTCGATACACAAACGAAGTGACCCATCCTTCTTCTTCACAAACAGACCTGCGCCCAAGGTGAAGCGCTCGGTCGAATATACCCCATGTATAGCAACTCTCCCAACTGTTTCTTCAACTCAAGCATCTCGGCAGGCGCCATATGGTATGGCATCTTAGAAATTGGTGGTGCGCCCGGCTCTAAATCGACGGTAAACTCAACTTCTCGATCCGGCAGCAAACCCGGCAACTCGTCTGGAAAGACGTCAGGATACTCACACACTACCGGAATAGACGAGCTCGACTCCCCTTCTCCCGATATCAAAGCGTAACACCAATTCCCCGTGCAACCTCCTCGAAGAAGTCTCACCGCTTTCAGAGTGCTAATCAAGAACCTCTGGCTACTCCACTTATGCCCCACAAAAGAATGCTCGGTATCGTCAGAGGCTAAAATCGAAACGGTCCTCGTACTATAGTTCATGATTTCCCCATGACGGTCCAGCCAATCCTCACCAAGAATCAAATATCTCTAATATCTACAGCAATTAGGTTAGAAGGCCAAACCCTCCCCGCAATACTCACTGGAAAATCTCTAATCTCACGATCCCCCACGATGCTATCCCCACTAGGCAATTTAACAACAAATGGTTCACACACAACTAGGCGATCAATATGCATTTACGCACACAATCCATAGATATGAAAGAATGTGTAGCACCAGAATCGAATAATACGAAAACAGGATGGTCAAGGATGTGAATAGTACTTGTAGCCACCGTCGCATCTGGGTCTCCTGCTCGTCTCATCTCATATACTCGGGGCGGAACAGACCCTACACTAGAAGATCCCCCTCTAGAAGGTTGTCCACGTCCTCAACCTCTACCAAAACTCCGCCGTGGCTGAGGAACTGTCGGTGACTGATTCACACTCGGCTCTCCCGCAGCTGGGGCTGATATCTGAGTAACTGGCGCCCGAACTGCATCCGTACAAAACTTAGTACGATGTCCCATCCGACCGCACGTAAGACACTGAATCGGGGGCCTATCACACTCACTCATCATGTGGCCTAGACGACCACAGTTAAAGCACGTAGGACTGCGAACGGAACCAGTAGGAGCAGACTTAGAACTGTTTCCTCGCCCAAATGACGAAGATCGACTTCAAGACTCTCGAACTGCACCGAGCCTTCGGATGCCCACTGACTTGCCTCCCGAAATCGGCCGAGGTCTTCTATTTTTTTCCTACGCTGCCTCTGCTGCAAAGAACGACATCTCATAAGCCATCGCCTTATTCTGATACTCTTTCAAAGTTGTGCATCCCAGACCAGACATGTAATGACGCACCCTAGGTTTCATCCGCATATCGAAGTGGCGGATCTTATCAAGCTCATCTCAGACTTGGTTTCTCACGTAATGCAGCTGCTAGTTGTAGTCCTTGATTGCTTGCGAAATCGGGACATCCTGGGCTTAGCCTCGAAGAAGGCTCGGATCCTCCCCTCTTTCACTGGCCTGGACAAAACTCGTCTTCCATCAACTCCCGGAATTCTGCCCACGTGGCTGCCCGATCACGTGGTTTCACCACTTGCCACCACGTTGCCGCCTCTTTGGCGAGGAAGTACTGAGCGAGGGGTACTTTCCTCTCCTCAGAGCAGTTAGCAGCCTCAAACACCTTTTCCATCTCAAACAACCAGTTCTCCCAACCGGAAGGGTCGGAAGCACCATCAAACTGGGGAGGACGCATACGAATCACGTCCTGAAGTAACTTATCATTTCCGGATCCAAAGTGGCGGAACCGGGTTATCATTAGCCTGGCCGACCAAAACGGCCCGAGCCGTGAGCGCCATCCGGTTTGCTACTTGTTGCAAAATGTTCGCTACTCCAACATTCTCATGTGCATTACGGAGCTAGCAGACTGGTCTTGTCACCTCGAACTAGGCGGAACACTGCTCGACAAAGAAGGCATAGCCGAATCGGTTCCCGAGATATCGGACATGGCCGCCCCACCGGCCGCACTACATCCCCTACCGCGTCCGCAACCGCGCCCGCGTCCTCTACCAAAGAGGGAATTCTCAAGAAGTAGCGGGTGAGTACAATTCAAACGCAAAATGCAACAAGATATCGTGAAAGGAAACAGAACAGATAACGTAACGAATCAAGTTAGGGAAAACTTATGAGCACCGCGCATCGAGATGATGGCATAGCAGTGATACTGTTCTAAACAACACTCGAATGGACCCAAATAACCAACAGCCTAGGTAAACATAAAACTAATCTCCGATACCATATTATGTAACACCCCCAAGACGATCAGTCAATATTACACACGTGGACCCCACACCGTGGAATCCACCAAAGCTAACGTACTAACAAAACATTCAACAACGACATACAATCATTAAAAAACGACAATTCAATTAAAAGACTACAATCCGACAAATAAAATCTGACATCAAATCCATTTCCCAAAACGGGAACACAACAATAACAATTTTAAAAAGGAAGTACTCGAGTACTTAAACCAATTTCATAAAACATAATTCTCCAAAACAAGACATCAAAATAAATGACAGATGTAACACCAACAATCAATCACGAACAGTATCATGCTTGCCCATCATCCTCATACGGCTCGAGTGCTCGCTTATCTCCAAGACATGTACCTGAAATACAAAAGTATTTCCCCCATTTAAGGGGTTAGCGAGAACTGCTAGTGCAAGTGCAATCCATTTGAACTACATTCTAATCAGATAAATATATGCGCCAAAAATCATTTTTAGAAATCATTTATATTCCGGAATATTTACGATGCACAAGCACAAAACACATTTTCTCCAACCAAAACAATTCAAAGTTAACCTTGGTACGAGACTCACGGCCACCGTACTCGCAGAGCCCCGTCGGACATCCCTGGGTGGTTAACCACAGTTCGTGATACGCACACACACGGCAATACGTATCCCTAGAGGCCCCGTTGGACCATCCTAGGTGAACATACACATATCCATCCACAACAACCACGTATAGCCATAATTCAAATACCAGAACATGTAAACAAATGTAAAGTACTTGCCTTTGAGACATTCTTGAAGGATCGGAAATGAAATACGAGTACAAATGGTCCGGGTGGAAAACGACGGTTCCTAAACGAAGGATCAACATAGTTCAGTCCCAACGAACAACAACAATCGATTGGAATACACCCATAACCCCGATTACAAACTACGATAATGAACGATCAATCGATACGGGCGAGGGTTTACACAAAATCTCCCCGTATCAACAATTCACGGATTAAATCGAGGAAAACGGATTGGGAATCACCCAATAACAACAATCGGTAAGGAATTTCATAACATTCATGAACAATTCGGAATCATACACGAAAAAACCCGAAAAACCCGCAAATTAGACAAGTTAGGGTTTCTGAAGAAAATACCTTTGATTCGGACGATGGAGGATGATTACGCTGATGCTAATATGCTAACACGATTCTACGGTGATGGAATACGAAGAATTGTCCGATCAGGACTGAAGGGAATCGCCCTCTGAGTCGCCTGAAGAAAACGAAAGAAAAGAGTGAAAATGCTATTTCGAATCGCGCCGATCTATTTAAATCGCATAGTTAGCGCACGCTAACTAACACAAGTAGCGCGCTAACGGGCTTATAAACGGTCCCCGGTTACCGCTCGACATCGTTAGCGTTCGCTAGACAGCTTAGTTGGCGCACGCTAATTGCACATCGATAGCGCACACAAAGGGAAAGGAGTAGCGCGGCGCTACCTACGCAAAGATTTCAAGATCGCCGTATCGCAGACGCCGCCGAAGGTACAAATCTCAAAACGCACGACAAGGCCGAATCCAAACATAAACACGAAGTATGCAAGACGATGGAGCTAAGCTACCGAAGAAAATATAATTCCGACCACCGAGGGTCCGTAATGTGACAACGAAATGAGATTCCCTACACTATTAGGAAATTACAAAAATGGCCCAAGTGCCCAAAATCACGAAACGACGCGATTAACGAGCCGAAAGTCTCCACACGACCAACTCAATCATACGAACTTGCACAAACCAAGAAACAACGAAACGAACGAGTTTTACGAGAATCGAATGTTCATACGGCAAAACATGTCATAAAATGAAATTACGCGAAACATCACCAAAACTCGACCAAATGGAAAACTCTAAGAGTAAAGTAGATTCAAAATGTCAAACGCTTACAAACGAGTCGATAAAAATAGACATACACCAAAAATAGAAACTGCTAAAAATGGAAAGGTACTGATATTACAAGATGGATCACCTATGTATAAAAAAAAGAAATCGACTTTCGACATAACAATATACTATGCTTTTTCTTATTTAAATATATTACAATATTCGAACCTTCCAAATAAGAAACCCACAAAAGTGTCCTTTTTATTGTTTATCTCAGAATTGGAATACTAGTAACTAGGTATTAAAATAGCCGCTCCTCAATTTCGCTCAAAATTTTATACTTATTTTTTTATTCTTTTCAAATTTTATATTTATTATATTTATACAATCAATTCAAATGACCGTCTTTTACTTTCTAGTCTCCAGCACACTCACTATCAATAGTTTTTACTTTTAGTCTTCATCATACATTTATCATCATTAGTTATACCAATCATTACTTAAAATACATCAATTATATGCCTTCTATCAAGTTTTGAGCGGGACAGAGGAATATCAAATTTGTTACTTTTCGCATCCTGACAAAGAAGCCCATGTTATCTCAAAGTGAATTTTCCATTAACGGTGGGTTAAATTAACTGGGAACCGGAAAAATCGATTAGAAACGAATCAAAATAATATGTTCGATTTTTTATTCTAAATTATTCTAACAATAGGTTCATTTCCTATTTGCACATAATCGATTTAGTTATCAGTTCTTAACCATGTGCATATTTAGAAACCGAAAGGAACTGAAAATTATGTAAGAACCGAACAGAACAGATGAACCGATAAGAATCGAACTGAAAAACGTAAAACTAACTGAAAACCCAAAAAGAACCAATGATGTAGAAGAACCAATACGATCCGAATGGTGTAAAATGACCCATAAGAACTGATAATTGATATTTGCTCTTCTTCTATAATTTGCATAGATCCACATGGTTCCAAATGGTTCTAGCGGTTCCTAACCGGGTTCAATTTCCTAACGGGACTTGGTTCCATATGATTTTAGCATTTTTTATATATTGGATAATGGAAGAACCACTAGGACCGAACGGATGTAATCAGCAGTCCGCCCAAGTGTCAAGCGGCATGAGCGACGCCCAGTGGCATCATCACCAAAGGGCATCAATTAATGTGTCACGGCGTAGTATATTATGGGTCTATACTTCCTAATACTAAAACAATTAAAGTATATAGAACTCATGACCTCAAGTACAAGCTCACCCACTTTTTACTAATCAACCATGAATAGTTTTTGTTTACTTTTGTTCTCATTTACTTTTATTACTTTCCTATATTATTTTCTTATATTCCATTTTCAAGGCTTTTATAACTTGTAGTTTTTTTATCCTTTAAATGAGTTAAATCATATATAAGCTAAATATATTGAACAAAAATCATTGTTGTTAAATATTTAAATTTTAATATTCTACGTATGCAAATTATGTTTATCAAGTTTAGTGTGATATGAATTTGTTACAAAATACATTTTTAAACTCGCTTGAGAATGACCAAAACCAACTACTTGAATGCACTAACCTACTTTACAAGTAGTCAATATACATTGTTATTCTTTTAGCACGAACATGTATCGAGTTCTACTATAGGTGCTAAATGTATATTAGCTTTGTTTTACATTAAATGGTTTGGCAACACTATGGGTGCTATCTTGTATTTATATAAAATTATGGGAATTAGAAACTATTGATTAAAGATCTTTATGTTTTTCCAAGTGCACACTGGTGCGAATTGTTGCTCGATAACGTCAAATAATTTACTTGTTCTAAATTGGGGCATTTTTGGGCATTTCGCCCAAGGGTATTACAAATCATAGGACCGATCCCGAAAGAGGGGCATTTTTTAACTCTCCGCCCAATCGACCAAATCGTAATCAGTTTTGGTTCATGAACGGTTTCTGGGAAAGAATAGATGGAACTGAACCGTTATGCATAAATCGGTTTCGGTTTCGAACTAAATTTTTTCTTGAGAACCGAACCGATCCCACCCCTATTTTCAATATCAATCATATATTGTGATGTGGGATGTTGATACAATAATTATCTCAGTCCATTGTCATCTCATTACATTTTCTACTGTAATTAAAAACTTATGGTGACGACTGTTTGGTAATATAATTCTTATTTCTCATTCATATGAAGAATACAACATTAAGGACATCGGTGAACAACCTTGTCGCTATGTATTTTGTAAATTTTTATAGTGTTAATTGGTTTTGCCGAGTACTTGACATTATGATGGAGATAGGGAGCATAATATTATTATATTTTATTTATTAGATTTTATTATTTATTTACTTTAAAGTTATCAATTAGGATATTTATTGTTATTAGGGTTGATTTTTTGTTCACCGTATTTCTTTGACATTATAACTATATAGGTCTATTATTGTTATTAGTGAAGTTGAATTTGTTTAAAAATTGAGGGGTTCTTCCTTTTATCTTTTTTAGTATTCTTCCAAAGATTCATCTCAATCAACTGATCTTCACGCTTAATAAAGTATAAAAAAGTTAAACAGAGAATCATATTCAAAGGCTACATGAGAAACCATGTTAAGACGCTACACCTATAACCACTTAATACGTTACGTATAATCCTAAGAGATACTATATGAAATAATTATAAAAATATGCTACACGGTATATAACCATAATATGATCGATAAGAAAATAAAATAAATATAAATATTATCTTTATACGATAGTGACAACTCGCTTTTACTAATTTTGAATTTCACTTAACCTTATCACTATATAATTTAAAATAATATATAATTATACATAATAATGAAATTAATAAAATTCACAAAATTACACATCAACAAAATCAAGGAGTGGAAAGAATACTCCTCCGTCCCACCGATCTTGCCTCATATTTCTTTTGCCCCAAGATACTTGGCCATTTTCTTTTAAAACACATTTATCTCTCACAACTTTAAATAATATATATTCATACTATCACTTTACACACTACTTTTCGCTTTCTTAAATCCTTACAAAGTTAAAACGCCAAGACATGGATTTTATGAGAATCAGATTTGTATATATATATATTATTATTGATTGCTGGGCCTTGTGTTATCTATTTCTCCCTTCCGTCCACGATCTCTCGGATAACCTAATAACCAATTTTAGGAAAGTATTTACTCAATCATTGAATTACTAACCATGAATCACTTTAATCAGCAACAAACCCCTGTTGTTGTTTCTCCTCCTCAAGGTTTTACCTTTTTTTTTTAATGTTTTTTGTTGGATCTGATCTACTTTTGGTTTGGGTTGTTCTTACTTTTTTGAATTCTGATTATGTATTATTTTTTTAGGTTATCCACCAGAAGGATATCCGAAATATGCTTCCCCACAAGTGTACCCACCACAAGCGCCGCCACCGCAGGCGACAGAGAAGCAATCTCAAAGTTTTGGTTTCAAGGGTAAATGGTATGAACGCTTCTCTGTAATCACTGTATATATTGTTAGGAAATAATTTTATTTGCTTTAATACTGAGATTTATTATATCGGGATTTGTTGTGTTCTTGTCTAAAGTGTTCTACTTTGATCATGAAACAAGACACAAAGGAGTACTAGAGACTTCTTTATTTTTGGAAAATTGGTTACCACAATTGATGAAATTTTATGTTCAATTTAATTTTATTTAAGATTTTACTTTTAACCTTATGATTTGATGTTATCGCATTCAAACTTCAATTTAATTTCATTTGCAGGTTGGAACTTCTTGAAAAGAAGAAACCAATGGAAATTACGGAAGGAGTTCCGAAATTTAATCTGGATGATTACGAGGAATTGGATTATATTTGTCGAAGCCCGGTTGGTGGTGCCTTTTTGTCAGAAAACTCCACCCAAAAATTGTACATCCTTAAGTATGTTCAAGCTATAGCCGTTATGAGAACTTCGTCAAGAGATCCATATACGACATGAAACTAGTTCATGAAGTTGATCATCTCAACATCATAAAATGTCTAGGCGTAAGTTCCACGAACACGCTAATTATTTCCTATATGAGCTAATGACTCCCTTCTCATACTCCTATTAAAGACGAGCTTACACTTGCTTGCATAGCACTCGAGGTCTTGAATGCTTTGTCTTACTTGAGAAAGGAAAAGAAATTCATATTTAAGCATCTTACTCCTGGAAATATATTATACGACCACCGCGAAAAGACGACTAAGATTACAGATATCATGACCATTAAGGATAAGTACTTCAAACTAGATAAGGATGATGTTGAAGGTTATGGAGAGTATATGAGGTACATCACCCGCAGAATTTCCAACAAGAAGCAAGGCTCGAGGAGCCGTCCCTTGAAAGTGATAAAAGTGATATCCTGAGTTTGGGGCTCTATTTGCTTAAATTTTATCGTGGAACGCTCTACAAGGACAATTTAGACAGCTTTCTCTATAAACTTGCCGACGATATTGTGTGGCCTCCTAAGCTTTCCTCCGAGGCTTCTTCTCGCCTGACTTCATTTGTCAATGCGTCAGGGGCGGGGCCAAAAATTCGATAAGGGGAGCACCATATAAAATAATATAAAAATGAAAGGAAACATTATGAAAATAGCAAAAATATCGATATTATATTGATCATATTTGACATTTACAAATTTAATAAAGGACTTCGATTTAGTTTTCATTTTCTCAAACTTATCTATGATCTCTTCGTCAATCTCAAAGAAATGATCTTTTTCAATATAAGTAACCAAGCAATATTCATCCATTGATCTCCCATTCTATTGCGCAACCTATTCTTCACGATGTTCATTGCGAAAATGTCCTCTCAATCAAGCCGCAATGAATGGGTAATATCATTGGTAGTTTTATAATCAAATACACGAGAACAAACACCACTTTTCCGTAGTCCGCATATCTACGATATAAGTCTCAAGTTGATCATCAAGTACCAAAAGTTCCATTTAAGAGAAATCATCCGATAGCAACGCAAGATGAATCAATTTGCTCTTGTCAAAAGTCAAAAGAGTCACTGGATTTAGACACGCGATGGAAATAAGCAATTCGGTGCTAGTCTCGTAAACCGATTCTCCAATTCCATAAGTTTCAAATCGATGAACAGAAATAACTCAACACGATAATAGTGCAAGTTGGTCATTTGTGGAGCATTTCCGCGTGACCTTCCAGGAAGTATGAACATTTCATTCATATTACAAACATCAATATGTTTCTCACAAACCAAGGTAACTTGATTAAGTAGAGAATCCCACCTGTCATTTTCAACCCTCATTTTCTGTAATTGATGCTTGCAAACTCCAACCAATTTCATCGCATTTACAATATCTTGTTCTTTCTTTTGCAATGCTTGGGATAAGTCATTGGTGATCCCCATCATTTTCATAAAGTGTAGGCAAAACAAAAATCAAAATAGTGCAAATAGTTAGATAGGAAACGAGCTTCAAACCTTTGTTCATGGGTTATTCCATCATCTTCTATCATCTGAAGCACATCTATCATAGATGGAAACAACGCAATCATACTAATCAAAGTACCATAATGTGATCCCCAACGTGTGTCACCCGCTCTATTGAGAGAAGTTTCTGATTGAGGCCTCACCACTGGGATTTCACCTGCATTAAGTGCTTCAAAACTTTGGCGCTTTGTTGTTCTCAAGCATATCACGGCGTTTGCAAGACCCTCCAACAACATTTACAACATTGTTTACTAAGAAAAAGAAATCGGCGATTTTCGAGTGCTTTTTCGACAAAGCAACAAGAGTAAGTTGAAGTTGATGAGCAAAACAATGGACATAATGTGCACTTTTATTTTCGTTCAAAATTAGTGTCTTGAGCCCACCAATGTCACCTTGCATATTACTTGCCCCGTCATAACCTTGCCCACGCAACTTGGAGATACTTAATCCATGTCTTGAAAACAACTTATCAAGTGTCGCCTTAAGTGAGATAGATGTAGTGTTTGGTACATGCTCAATACTTAAAAAGCGCCCAATTATACATCATCTCATTGTAACACCCCATGTAACACCCACAAGACGATCAAGGCATATTACAGCGCCGTGGACCCCACACTTTGGAATCCACCAGGCTAACATACCAAACACAACGGTCCACAAAGACATACATCATCAACAAACAGACAATTTCTCAATCCACGACATTCAAAACAAAAAACCGAAATTTGACAATACAATTCGACATCAAATCCACCCCCAGAACGGTTACACAACATTAATAAATTCAAGAAAGAAGTACTCGAGTACTTAAGCAAATAAAACGATATAAATTTACAGGGCATGACATCAAATGGATGACCACTGAACAGAATCACTTTTGCCCATCATCCTCGTACGGCCCGCATGCTCATTCGTATCCATAACTCCGTACCTGAAATACAAAAGTATTTCCCCAATTTAAGGGGTTAGCGAATCGCTAGTGCAAGTATAATTAATTTGAACTACCATTCTAATCGATGAAATATGCGCCAAAATCATTTTAGAAATCATTTATATTCCTAATATTTACTGCACAAGCACAAAACACATTTCTCCAACAAAACAATTCAAAGTTAACCGTTGGTACGAGACTCACTACCACCGTACCCGCAAAGCCCCGCTTCGGACATCCCCGTGTGGTTAACCCTAGTTCGTGATACGCACACTCACAAGAATACATATCCCTAGCGGGCCTGGCTGACTGTCCCTAGGTGAACATACACATATACATCCACAACCACCACGAAAAGCCAAAATCCCAATACTATAACATGTAAACAAATGTAAAGTACTTGCCTTTGAGACATCTTCGACGAAACGAGAACGAACAACGACTATGAATGGTCCGGAGGGAAAACGACCGTTCCTAATAGAAGGATTAACATAATTCAGTCCTATACGATAACAATAATCAAATGGAATACACCCACAACCATGATTACAAGCTATGACAATATACGTGCAATCGATACGCGAGGGTTTATGCAAAATCTCCCGAATCGAAAATTCACGGATTTATCTCAACGGAATCGGATCGGGAATCACCCAATAACAACAATAGGTAAGGAATATTACAACATACTTGAACAATTCGAGTTTAATCAAGCAAAACCCTATAATGATTACTTAGTAGATGATATGTTCCTACGATCTCATGGTGATGAGGGATGAAGAATACTCGAGCTGGAAGTGTTAGAAATCGCCTCCGAGTCGCACGACGAAGAAAACGAACTAAGGAATGAGAAATGAGGTTTCTCGCCTCTCGCCTGCTTTAAAACAATCGGCCGTTACTACCGTAATAGGCTACCTTACGGCCGTAATTCAGGCCAACTTACGGCCGTAATGAATGGGGTGTTATGGCCGTAACACCTCTACCGACAAAGATCGAGCACCACGTCCGAACTATCCTGACGACTCGAAACCTGACCGCTTATCGAACCAAAAATATGGTTACGAAGTATTCTCAATGGCGAATCTAAGCATTAAAAGGAAATACAATTCCGATTCCCCGAAGGTTCGAATTCGACGATGAAAATAAATTTCCCTTAAGTTTAAGGAAATTACAAACGGCCCAAACGCTCAAAATCACGATACGACGCTTCTGATTAACAAACCGAAACTCACAATACGAACAACTCAACCATACAAACTCATGTAAACAAAGAAACAACGAAACGAATGAGTTTTATGAGAATCGAACGCACATACGGCAAAACATAATATAGAATGGAATTACGTAAAACATCTCCGAAACTTGTCCAAATGGAAAACTCCAAAAATAAAGTAGATTCAAAACGTCAAAACTGCAAGCGAGTCAGCAAAAATAGACATACACCAAAATTGGAAGCTAAAATAGAAAGGTACGGATATTACATTCTCCCTCTAAAAAGAAGTTTCATCCCGAAACTTAAGAATCAAAAAGCTCGGGTGCCTCGAACGCATATCCTCCTCCAACTCTCGCTGCTTCTTCTACTCGTGCCTCGACCATTACTCTTTAACCAAAAGAATAGTTTTGTGCCTTAACCGTTTGTCTCGACGCCCAAAATTCCAACGGCCTCTCTCAAACGTAACATCCTTCTCGATCTCTACATCCCCGAAGTCAATAATGTGGGTCGGGTCCGAACATACTTCCTCAACCGAGAGACGGAAATACACTACGCACATGACTCAACGATGCAGGCAATGCCAAACGGTACGCCAACTCGCCAACTCTCTCTAATATCTCGAAAAGTCCAATATACCTCGGCCGAGCTTCCCCTTTTTCCCAAAACGGAAAACTTGTTAGCGTATTTTTATACGCTATTCATCTTTATTTTGTAGTGTTTTGGTGAGTGAAATCATCTAAATGAGCTTTTAATGCCTTAATTTTGTATGATTGACAGAAATTGAAGTCCTAATCTTACACGAGGCAAAACGGCAAAAACGGCAAAATCGACTATGAGCCGCAGACAAGGAAGCCGAGCCGCGCAAAGGATGACACCACCAAGGGGCGTAGTAGTCAGACTGTGTCGCGGCACACCCTGTGAGCCGCGCACGTAAGAAATATTTAACGCCTGTGCATCCAATTTTTACGATGTGCGCGGCACAAAGTTCAGCGAGCCGCGGCACACTTAGCGGTTTTATACGTCTGCGCGGATTTTGGGCTGCTTGGCCGCCAACCGATTAATATGGACGCGATTTGTGGAGGTGTCGAGCTATAAACAGGCTTAAGACCCTAATTTAATTATCGGGAATCATTGAATCTAAACCTAGGAGAGCTTAAGCTTCGAGACAGAGAAGAGGAGGAGCGTAAGAATTCAAGGGCATATGAGTCAAGAACGGAGGAATCCGAGCTTCATCTCCGTTGAATTTTATGCTTTCGCTTATTTATTCTCGTATTTTCGCTTTTAGTATGTCAAAGCTAAAGCCCTAATCTGTGGTTTTGACGAAACCTTTGTTTTGACGAATTGATTAAGATTATCCAATTTATTACCTTTTTATCGAGTTTTCCCAATTATGTTTAATGCTTGCAATTATCCGGCCAATAGTTGTATTGATTTAATCATTCACTTCGAACCTGGAGAGGAGATTTGGTGAGGAACTATTGGTGAGGACCGCTTTATTCTCATGAGATAGAATATACTCATAGAATCTACGTGGCCTTTAGGAGATTTCATGCTTTTGCCTATCGACGAGATAATTCACCTAGGGATAGAGTGCGTTAGTCGCCGTTAGATAAATCTATTGACCTGAGAGGCGGTAGAATATATTAGCAATCTCCGCCTTCAAGAATCGGGAAAATTATTTATTACTGATAATCGAGAGTAAATTCGGATAAACTAAGGTGGATTCGTAACCCTAGACGTATTCATCATTTGATTTCCTTAATCCAAGATATTGTTTCTACCGCTTAGTATTTTAGAAATTCTTTTAGTTATTAATCCAAAACCCAACTTCGATTGTTCAAATAAAATTGAATACGAAAACATCGTAGTTAGAGATTCAATCTCGTGGGAACGATACTCTACTTATCACTTTATTACTTGTAAACGATGACGCAGTACTTGGCGTGTAGGAAATATCGCAACAAGTTTTTGGCGCCGTTGTCGGGGATTGAAATTTTTCTAATATCGATTTAAGTATTTCCACTTAATTAACGCTTTATTTTTTATTTTTGTGTATTTAATTGCGTTTATTTGTTTTTCCTTTCAGACCTTTTGTGTAGTGCATGAGAAGACTCCTGTGAATCGAAGGCCTACTACCTTTGGACACCGAGCTCGAGCGCACTCTAAGAAGGAACAAGAAGGAGAAAAGAGAATCGCAGACGGCGGCCATCATGGCGAGAATATTGAAATCCAAGGAGGAGACAACCAAGTGCGGCAAGTTCAACCGAACTCGCTCTTCGAGATTATGCCATGCCGCAGTCAACGCTAATTTTTCGAATTCGGCCCCACCATCCAAGCTAATAATTTTGAAATCAAGCCCGCCATTATTCGATGGTGCAAAGTAGCCCATTTTGTGGATTGCCGAAGGACGACCCGAATGCCCACCTTGCTTCGCTCCTTGAGATATGCGACACTTTCAAAACTAACCGTGTCACCGACGATGCCATCCGATTGAGGCTTTTCCCTTTCTCTTTGAGGGATAAAGCAAAATTCGTTAAATTCCTTCTTAGGGTCGACACAACATGGGAGAGGTTAGCGCAAGCCTTCCTTGCAAAATTTTTCCCACCAAATAAAACGGCGAGGTTGAGAAACGAGATAACCACTTTTGCCCAAGACGATATGGAAACGCCCACGAGGCGTGGGAGCGATATAAAGAATTGCTACGAAGATGCCCTCATCACGCATTCCCGATCGGGCTCCACTTCATACGCTTTATGGTGGTTTGAGTGCTTCTACACGCACTTTAGTGGATGCGGCCTCTGGGACATTCATGGCAAAATCTATGGCCGAGGCACACGTGCTTTTGGAAGATATGGCCGAAAACGCATACCAATGGCCATCGTAAAGATTGACACCGAAAAGAGTAATGGAAGTTTCAAGCAATGATCCGATCTCCACCTTGTCACCAAGTCGCCGCTTTGACACAACAGCCTCCAGACATTTTCGCACGCATCAGCCCCTGCTACCATCGAAACATGCAATTGGTGTAACGGATCACACCCGAGCGAGTGTCAATTTGGAAATCCGCTCGAGCAAAATCGATGGAGCAGCTCAATTGTAGAAATGGAATCGCCGAATAACCCGTACTCCAACACTTATAATCCGGTGGCGCAATCATCCCAACTTTTCATGGAGAAACGGATGAACGCACACCACCCCTTTCGCCTAATCAACAAAGGCCCCCTTCCGCTCCCAAAGTGTCTCTCGAGGAAGCACTTGCAAAATCATGCAAACACGAGTCAATTTATGACTGCATTTTAAGCTACATTACAAAATCATTCTCGTCAATTCGAATTGAGGTCCAAATGGGCCAAATCGCTAATGTATTGACAAATGTCCGTGAGGGAGCATTGCCGAGTACAACGTAGACAAATCCTCGAGAGAGTCTAAATGCAATTAGCTTGAGAAGGGAGAGAGGTACCTAATCAGCCCAGTCGGGTAAAGAGAAGAAAGTGATTGAAAAAGAGAAGGATTTAAAGCCGGAGGAGTCAAAGGATGTGAAGCCGATAACTTGAAGACATGTGTCCCCCTGCCCGCTTCCGCAGACTACAAAGAAAGAAGGGCGACAAACAATTTTCTAAGTTCCTGGATGTGTTCAAAAGCTTCACATAAATATTCCGCTTGCCGACGCATCGAACAGATGCCGAGTTATGTAAAGTTCATGAAAGAGATATTATCGAAGAAGAGAAAGCTTGAGGAATTTGAAACGGTTGCCTTGACAGAGGAGTGCAGGTTATTCTTCAAAAGAAGCTCCCACCTAAATTGAAAGATCCGGAAGCTTCAACATACCGTGCACCATGGGGAATCTTTCATTTAATAAGGCACTATGCGATCTTGGTGCGAGTATCAACCTCATGCCTCTCACAATTTTCAAAAGCTGAATATTGGGGAAGCTAAGCCAACCATGCGCCTCATTACAATCATGGATCGGTCGATAAAGTATCCGAGGGGAGTAATCGAGATGTTTTAGTTAAAGTTGATAAGTTCATCTTTCCGCCGATTTCATCGTGCATAGACATGGAGGAAGATGAAAATATTCCAATCATCTTGGGACGACCATTTCTAGCCACCGCCGAACCCTTATAGACGTGGAAAAGGGAGAGTTAACTCGAGGGTCCAAGACGAGCAAGTTACTTTTCAAGTGTTCAAATCGCTCCCATGTCCCGTAAGTGCTGATAAAGGATCACAAATTGAGGTGGATGTTTGTGAAAGAGGAAAGCATCAAAATCGCCGTTGGGAAAATTCAGATTTTCAGGTTAAATGGCCCAAGTTTGAAGAAGGATGTAGAACTAGTGGCGTTGCTCGAGCATGAAGAAAATCTGCGTTGTGAGTTCGCTTGTGAAGGAGGAGAGTGAGCCGAAAGCCAAGAGAAAATTAGTCATGGAGAAACCGTGTGTTTCGAAGTTTTCTGTCGAACTTTTCGCAAACAACATTTGATGATCAACCGAGACTCGAACCGCTGATGACCAATGGTCATAATTTTAACCAAAATATAAACGGTTCGATGAACGGGCGGAAGCCAAATGGAGTTTGCGAAAAGCGAACTAACGTTGTTCAATAGGTCCTAATAAGACTATAAACTTAGCGCTTCCTGAGGCAACCCGAGCTCGTAGTTGTAGATTTTCGCATTTCTTTATTTTTCTTGTATTCGTGATTCTTATTTTTCATCATTTTTGTGCTTCTATTTGCTTCTTCCTCTCGTTTAACGCTCTTCTTTTCAAAATTCTGCAGGAAAGTCCTGTGGAAGAAATCGGAGTATGAGCCGGCACGCTTATTGTGAGCCGCGCCCACATCAATAGCAAAGGGAGGCAAAACCAGTGTACCTTGCGCCGCGGCATAGCATAGATGAGCCGCGGCACACTTGAGCAATGAGCCGCAGATACGAAATGCATGTACGCGTACACGACAAAACGAGACACGTGTAAAAGGGATCGTACTGCAGCCGCTGGTACGCTTATTGTGAGCCGCGGCACACTATGCGGAATTTGAAAGGCCGGGTAGCATATAACGAGCATTCGCCGCATTTCAGGTAAGCTTTCCTATTCCTCGTTTTCCTCCCAATACAACGCCCAAGCGATTCTTCAATTTTTTTCTGCGATTTTTCTTGAAATCTTCAAAAGGTACGTTTGAATCTTGAATTCTTATTTGCTTATGGTTGATATATGGAAGTGTTTATGCTTTCAATGATTGGAACATGTTTATTTTCCTTCAAATAGTTTTGTGATTGTTAGAGAATAACAGGTAGTTTCATCAATTTTCTTGATTAAATTGGAACATAAATGAGTTGAATGTGTTAAGTTGTTGTTTGATTGAATTGTATTTCGTTTTGGGGTTCAATCGAGCTAGAACTATGTTTATTCTTCAAGTAAACGTACGCTCAAGGTGTCCGATAAATTGCCCAAATGAAAAGTTTTCTTTGAAAAAGCAATCGCTTTGAATTTTCGGCAACGATTCGCTTTCAATTTGCTGCCAAGCCCAACCCTTACATCCGTGTTCGATGTTTAAGTCCAAATTCATCTTTCTCTCTCGTATGCGCTAGTGTCTTAAATTCGAATTTCGGTTTGATGTCCTTAGTCAAGCATAGATCATTGTTATTATTTTTGCGTAAATAAACCCTCGTGGTTGTACTTCTCAGACCGATTATGGCGCGCACGAAGAAGTTGACCAAGCGTGCATAGGACCGAGTCATCCCCTACGCGAGGAGACCTCTGGTCGGGCCGAGGCGAGGGCACCAATTTTCTGGACCCGAAATTCACAAAATATTCAACGAGAAGATCCGCCCATCGACCACTTATTCCCGAGAGGGGTTTTACTCCAGCTCCTCGTGACGGGAGTTGCTCACGATGATTGGCGAGATGGGATGGGCCATGACAAAGACCTCCCGAGCGGCCATTTCGATCGTCTGTGAGTTTTATGCCGGGCCTCAAGCATATCCGGCAGGCATACGTTGCCATCTTTAGAGTCTCGACTCGTGTCGACGTCCGAGGGTCATAGTTGATTTCTCCCCGACCGCTATTTGGAGGCTTTTTGGGTTTCCGGTTGATGAGACGGCTATGACTGCGTGATGACCGGCCTACTAAGGAGGCCCCGCTTGAGACGATTACTCTGCACCGACCGGAGGCGAGCACAGAGCTCATCTACTTTTCACTTTAGGAGCTTCACTCGCCTGCTCGGCGAGCCTTTACTTTTATTTGCGCACGATTGACCCCACCTCCTGAGATCCGCATAATTTTTCTCTCCCGCGCCTGGATACTTTTTGCTATCACCTCCGGCGTCGTTGCTTCGATGTGGCCCCCATTCCTGTCCGATCTATCTTCCAGTATCCAGTGGGGCTAAGATCGGGTTGAAGCACCCCTCCTCATCTGCGCTTTATGCCGCAATGGGCCGACATGGTCGGGCCGACGAGCCGATGTTGCCCCACAGCCCCGATCGACCACCGCATCATATCGCACTTTGACCAGGCGGAGCGCCGCACACGCTTCGGGCGAGGATTTTTGAGAGAGGAGGCTCACGAGGGATCCCGAGCCGCTTTGTCGACGCACAGAGGCCGCCCGCACCGGCTGCAGCGAGGCTGGAGGAGCTGCTTGATGGGTCATGCGGGAGGATTTGAGGAGACAGAGAGAAGAGCATGTGGAGGAGCCAGAGAGAGAGAGAGAGCTGATGGCCGCCATGCGGGAGGAGCACTGGTGGCGCGGAGAGTAAGTTATTCGCGCTGCGAGCCGAGATGAGAGAGCAGCCTCGGCGGCCACCGACGAGCGAGAGGTCTTGCCGCGAGGGATGCTTATCATCAAGAGCACCTCGCCGCATGGACGGCCCACATCATGCATCCCGACGGCCATTTATTGCGCCCGGCGGCCCACACCACTCCTCCTCACTGACGATGCTGGCACTAGCCTCTGAGCTGATCGAGGGGAGTACTTGACCTTTACTTTTCGCATTCCATTTGTCCATTGAGGTCAATGTACGTCCTAAGTTTGGGGAA